>LOEQ01002195.1:65377-78021 GCA_001685075.1 Bramus lutescens | reverse complement strand
GTTCTGCTTCTTAGCCAGGTGAGCATACCCCCAAAATTAAAAGTGACCTTTAACCTTATCTGTGAGGGTTCTCGTGGTTAAGCAAACTGAGGCCCAACACAACCTCAGTCCCAGCAGACATTCTTGCTTCCCCTTCCCTGGCCGCCCATACACACTGAGGTCAAGATGAGCTCTGCTTTCCAGAACCGATAGCACAGCTCTCAGGGCCAGCTCTGCAGTCCTCCCATGACAAGTGGGCCCCATGCCAGCATCTCCCAGTGTAGAGAGACCAAGATATAATCTCAGAACTAACACCAGGGCAGGTGTTAATCTTGCCTCCAGTCCATGGTGCGGTCCCTCCAATCCAGCATGTATAGAAGCCCCTATGTTCAGGAGCTGCTGAGTCTCCACCATGGAGGGCTAGTTGGGACCCCACACTACGAGGCAGGCATAGAGTGTCCCCCTGCCACCAGTGACTACCAATCCCATCAGAATCACAGCACAAAGTGAAAAATGAGGATACTTAACACCTGATTGCGGTGGGTGTGTTGAGAAGGGGTTTCTCTGTGCAGCTCTGGCTATCCTGAACCTCTGTCGACCAGACTGACTTCAAACCCAGAGATTGGCCTGTCTCTGCCTCCTGAGTGCTGGTACTAAAGGTGGGACCCACAACTGTCCAGCAAACCCTGATTTCTAATAAACAAAACAGCCCAAGACTTCAAAACAACCTTGTAGTATCTGTTCTTTTTCTTATGGGCTGAGGGAGGGCACCCATCAGCTTCCCTGCGGTTTCATCATTTTACTATGAACCCAAAAGTCTATGCGGATTCAGGCAGGTTCTTTCTGGGAGCAGCAGCAGCTATACAGCACCCATGCCTTCTGCCTTCACACTGGCTTATGGAGACCACACCAGCAATAACCCTTGGGTAGTACATCCCAGGGCTCAGAAAAACAGGCATCACTCTGCCTCTTAGTGAGTCCAGTGACTCCTTCAGACAGACTGGAGGCCTGAAGAGGTGATGCTCCCTTCTGGTGCAGAGGTGGAAGAGCACTTACCTGCATGAGCTCTGCCCGCACAGGTTGAATGTGGTCATAGAGGAAATCCGGTTGCAGGTTGTCTACACACAACTCCAAGGTCCTCAGTCCTTGGCTGACCAACGTCTGAGACCCATTGAGGGCAGACACCAAGGGATCCATCAACATGGGCAGATAGGGCAGCAGAGAGCTCAGCCGCACCGGCACTGTGAGACACAGCTCCACAAAGAGGTCCTTCATGTGTTGCTTATGCAGGCCACTCTGCAACATGTTCAGGCCTGGAAAGAGGTTGGAGGGGCTTGTTACTTCCCTAACACATGCAACATCAGCTGTACAAAGTCACAAGCCACTGTTAAACCTGTTATCTGCATCCACGGCCCCTTTCACTGTGGCAGCACAGGCTGTGGGTAGTTCCTGCAGGTCATCCAATGTTTTTATAAACATCCTATTATACTTTTGTGATGTGTCTAGGCAAAGAGAAAAGAACCAGACCTGACAGCAGGAGGAAATCAACCTAAGGAGGACTAAGTAAGACCAGGGTAAGGCTGGACATGCGGCTGAGCAAGTACAAGGGCCACTCAAGGCACACTGTGGAAAATTCAATATTTTACACTCCACACCATTTGTACAGAGTAACACTACAAAAATAATGTTCACATGATAAGTCCTATGTGGTTTGACTGTAGAAACTAATGAAGTTATTTTCTAAATGGGGTGAGCTGCCAAATTCCCACCTACCTCCCATGAGCTGTGCCTGTCTTAGCCCAGCATTAGTCAGTCAGAAGGTTGCACACGTCGAGACACTGCACTCACCTTGGAGGAGGTTTGGGAGGAGAGGCAGAAACTCCTGATACAGGAGGTCATGGCTGCCGCCTCCTATGGAGCGGAAGAGGGCACGGAGCAGGAGGAAGTAGTTGTAGGGCTCCTTGGCGGTCTGCGCCAGCTCCATGGAGCTGTTCACAATCTTGTGCAGGTGAGGCTGTGCAAAGAGAAGGCAGATGGGTGAGCACCAGTGAGGAGTTTCCACGCCCTCCAGACAAGAGCTCACATACCACTGCCATCAGCAGCATGAAAAGGTTATTTCAAATGAACAAAAGAACAGAACGACCAGAGTGGTTTTGGCCATCTAGCTATGAAAGATCTACTTAGTAGGTTCCCAGATACAATTACCTGAGAATGGAATTTTCTTTTTTTTAGGCTGTTGAGATGGGGCCTCATGTAGCCCAGGCTGGCCTCAAATGTGCTAAGTAGCTGAAGCTGCCTTGATCCTACTGCCTCTACCTCCCAAGTGGTAGAACTACATACTAGTCCGTGATTCTGAATTTTCTACTGTCACCTGGCAGAGCAATCAAGCATTCCATAGGAACACCTAAACTGCTGTTGGCATGCGGACCTTATCTGTGTCACACCAAACTTAGAGTGTTTTACACATGTAAAAATGGAGTCACTGTAATTTCTGTTCAAAAGTGGAAACAATAAAAGCCCCAGGACCATGGTGGCTCTCAGAGGAAAGTGCACAGTACCTTCAGCACCCCAGTGGGCCTAGAGCGAGGCACAGTACCTTCAGCATCTGCTCGTTTTCAGCTGCAAACAGGGACACTGATCCGAAGACCAACTTGAACAGCTTGAGGTACAAGTTGGAGAGTTCCACATTGGAGCCCATTTCTGGCAGCCGGTCCAGGAGGTACTCCACCAGGATTGTGGCAAACAGAGCCGAGGTAGTAGGATTTGCCAAGAAAGAGTTGGCAACAATCTGTCAAAATAAGAAACGCCTATGACAAAAATAATCCCCTTCCTCACTCAAAGCAGCTGCAAAAGGTAATGAGTTTCCAAACAAGATCCACCTTTGCAGAGTGCTGGGAAAACCATCACCTGCAGCCACAGGCAAGCTGCGCCTCCAATCAGAGCCGAGCATCTGCTCACCTCCCAACACTGACAGTCTGCACTTAACACCCATTATCTTCTTCTCTTGAAAGGAGCCTACCTGCAAAGGCTTGAGAACTTTCTAGAACATCATTGCCCAATATTCCCCTATAAGCACATCCTTAGGGACAGCAATTTCTTAAAACCTCAAAGTGGATGAGTAAACACAAGCATATACAAAAAAATTTAAACTGAGAGAATATAAAGGGGCTGGCAAGATGGCTCAGCAGGTGAAGGCAACCACCTCCGTACCTGAAATGGGAGTTCAAGCCCTGAGGTACAGGGTGAAAGGACAGAACTCTCTCTCTCTCTCTCTCACACACACACACGTTAATAGAAAAGGGAGTTTATACCTGAAGAGCGTAATTTTTTGAGATCCTTTCCACCATGTAAGGGACCGTAGTCTGGAAGATCTCCTTGAATGTCAGGGGGTTCATCATGGTGAAGACACCAGCGAAGTGCTCCAGCACCTCCTTCTCTTCTTTCATTCGCACAGTCTGGCAGTTGGCTACTCGGATGTATGTCTGTCCATTTCCTGCGATCTGGACCTAGAATGGGCGAACCGCCACAGCCGTTACAATGGAGCACCTTCTATTGTATATTATTTCTTTACAAAATCACAAGTTATATATGTTAAACAAGGCGCTGAATTCAACAATAAACGTTATCCTCGTTCTAAAATCTGTTCTTGCCTCAATTTCGAAAAAGAAGAAACTAGGTGTTCTCATCAGGGAAGAAAAAAGAGAAAGAAAAGAAAAACACAGTTAAGAGGCAACTCAGAGGGTAGAGGTATCCGATGACCACCACTTGATAATAAATAAGCCCATTATCCCCTAAATGGCTTTTGTCAGAGCATTCACCACAGTTTAACAGGGGAGGGAATTAAACACCAACATGCAATCATGATCCCCAGCACCACATAACTGGCGTGATGATGCATGTGTGCTATCCCAGCAAAACACAAAGCTCGGCAAATCACGCAACAGAAACAAACCCAGATGCATCCAAACTGGGAGTAAACACCAAAGGCTTGTTCCATCACTAGCACTCCGTCCTAAGGGCACCTTCCATCTGCAACAGCATGGTTTGCAGCCACTTCATACCTGATAAATATCCAAGGCCTGCATTGCATACTTCACGAGTTTGATGTAAATCTGAGTTTCTTTGGGTTGTAACTGCTTGTTAGGAATAAACTGAGCTTCTAGAAGAGAGAGACTACATTAAAACCTGGCAAACACACCAAACTAAAAATGTTGTTGGTCCAAACCAGTGTAAGAGTAGAATTACCACCAGGTGCTTTACATGACGTTATGCCCCACGTGATGGTCTTGACACCGCACACCAAGGTTTTCACCAAACTCCGGCAGTCTGTGACTTGGAATGTCTGCTTATCTTCCTTGTCCTTTTCTCCTTGTTTTTCAAATGGGGGCACNCCAGGGGCAGCAGGTGCCGTGGGCACCCCAGGCAGCGTGGCTTCTGTAGCTCCCAGTTCAGATTGAGGCTTGCATTTCTTAAAAATGGCTGAGAGCTGGTACCGGGCAATAGTATGGAACTTGAGGACAAAAACCTAATAGCAAAAGAAATTTGGGTCAAGGGAAGGAGTTAAAAGTTAACAGCCAAAAATCTGAAACCAAAAAAACTGGGGTCAAGGGAAGTAGCCAAAAGTTAATAGGCAAACATCTGAAACCACTTGATGTCATCCTGTCCAAAAGACAACAGAAGGTGTGATTGCTCAGTTTGAAAAGTGCTTGCCTTGCAAGCAAGAGGATCTGTGTGCAGTTCACAGTACCCATGCAGCAGATCAGGGTATGGCAGCATGCTCTTGTAAACCCAGCTCTAGAGAGGCAGACAGCAGGGATCCCCAGGGCTGGCTGGATAGGCAGCAGAGGCTACAAGGTGAACTACAGGCCAACAAGACCTTGCCTTAAACATATAAAACATGCTGCCAAGATGGTGCAGCTATTAAAAGATGACATATCTGTTCCAGAGGACCCAAGACCCATTTCCAGCACTCACGTGGGATGGCTCAAACTACATGGAATGAGCTCCATGGGACGCTAAAGCCTTTGGCACACATGAACACATGCACTACACACACATAACACACGACTAAAATTTAAAATCAAATCTTTAGAAAACAGAGCTAAGCAGTGACTGGACATGCCTTTAATCATAGCACTTAGGAGGCAGAGGCAGGAGAATCTCTGCGAATTAGAGGCCAGCCAGCCTGATCTACAAAGTGAGATCCAGGAAAAGGAAAAGAAAAGGAAAAAAACCAAAACATATGACGGGCCTTGAGGACATCTAAAATGACTCTGTGGTCAAACACACATTTGCACAAAGGTCAACAGCCGATGGTTTCTGAGCTGGGTGAGCAGCATCCAGTTTTGACCAAAGACTGCTGGAGTGACCCTTCAGTTGCCATGGAAAACCTTTCATCCCTCCCCCAGACACTAACTGGAGTATCCTCAAGCTGCTCTAACTCTCAGGGCAGTCCTGCCAGACAGATGCTGACCATCCTGAGACTAAAGAGAAACATAGAGAAAAAGCAGCTTCTGAGCATGGCTGCTGGCAGCAGGAGGACCCAGGACTTAAACAATGTGGCCTAACTCCCAAAGCCAAACTCCTATCTGGCCATTCAGTTGCCTACATTTAATAAAACTTAAGATAAACCAAAGCAGCCGGTACCTCCAGCATCCGCATCAAGACATCTCTGCCGTTGCCGCTTTCCTGCTCACTCTTGGAGCGGATGCAGTCCACCAGGTTCAGCAGGAGTTTGCAGGACATGGTTTGGATGCTACTGGGCAGGGACTCATCATCGATGTTCTTGGCAAAAAGCTGGACGGCGAGGGAAAGGTCACTGAGGGGCAGGTGCTGGCGAACGTGGTGTACAAGGTCAGCAAGTGTGCTGTAGGCGAGGGGTCTGCAGGAAGAGACACCACTGTACTCCCTGTAGCTACTGCTGGGACTGCAGAGCTAAGGGAGGAGGGTCCAGCATGGCCTTAGTGCCCACCCAGACCCTTGTTCCTCTCCCAGCTGCTTAACTGAAAGGCCCAGTCTGTCTTGTCGTGTTTCACTCTACATATTGAAAGACTGACTTTAACCCAAGTCACAAAGTTCCTGACATGATTGGCTTTTTTGGTGCTGACTTTAGGGAGGGAGGGAAGGGTTAGTTGGCTTACACTTTCAGGTCACAATCTATCACTGCAGGAACTCAGGGAAGGAATTCAAGCTAGAGCTTGAAGCAGCAACAATGGGGGACCCTGCCATTGGCTCAATCACTCTGCTTTTAAACAGCCCAGAATCACCTGCCTAGGGTTGGTGCCACCCAAGGTGGACTGGGCTCTATTAATTAGCAATCAAGAATATGTCCCATAAATTCACTATAGGTCAATCTGACAGGAGCAATTCTTCACAGAGGTTCCCTTTTTTCAAGTAACTCTCTAGAGCAGCTACTGACAGTTGATGGGTTCTTGGCAAGGATAAATGGTCTCCTGAAGGCAACAGTTCTCAACTTGTGGGTCAGAAACCCTTTGGGGTTGAGAACCACTGCTATAGATGTCAAATCAACAATAATGACTAATCAGGAAAATACCTAAGTTTGTGTACTGAGTGGGGTCTGCTGTTCAAACACCAACAGTGTGCCAGGCGTGGTGGTGCACACCTTTACTCCCAGCACTCAAGAGGCAGAGGGAGGTAGAATCTGAGTTCCAGGTCAGCCATGGTTACCTAGCTACACTGTCTCAAAATATTAACTAGTTGACAGGTTAATGCTCTATATGTTATGACAATGTATTTAATATTTCCTGGGCTATTAAATCATGCAAACTGTCCACTAACTTCTACACCTTGGCACAAGTGCATGAACACACACATACAAATAAATTTCAAAAATGTTTAAAGAAGTGGTTTTGTCGTTTTGTTTTTGTTTTTAAAACAACCTAAGCATTCCACACTTCGAAACCTACTACCATTCTAAATTTAATAGGTGAGTAGGGCCCAGTAGCCTGTCTACATTAGAGCTCTCCCATCGTGTAGGTCATCCTGTCCCTGGACATCATGCCAACCAGGCCTGCATCCTGGGTCTAACAATGCTGTACCTGAGTGTCTCCCGTGCTGTGTATCCAGAACCAATCAGGATGGATTCATCAAACAGCTTGTCCATGCAGGGGATGAACTCTAGGAAACATGTAAGAACATAAAGGACTTCACAAATCTTCCAGAGTGGTCAGTCTGTGGTCTGGTAGGCGAAGAAAGGGGCATAAAAAAAAGACTAGAAAGGCACTGTGAAGTGGGATGTTGGCTCTCCTGGGCCACACAAACCACCTGCACACAAAGACATGGTCAAGGAATGTTTGTTGTTAGAGAACTGACAAAGATGGGCTGGAGAGATGGCTCAGCCATTAAAGGTTAGGCTCACAACCATAGACATAAGAGAATGAACCAAGACTATGAACAACAAGCACACAGGGCATTTAGGTTCTGGAACAAGACTGGTATACAGCTAGCTTAGTTCTAAAGTAAAGCACACGTCATGCCTCTCGCCACCTGTAGACACCTGCATTCATGTGTACAGTTTCTCATCCCAACACACACACAATTAGTAAAATAAATCTTAAAAGGGAGGACAAAAGGGTGTGGTGATGCACACCTTTAAGCCCAGCACTTCTGAGGCAGAAGCAGGCAGCCTGGTTTACAGAATGAGTTCTATGGCAGCCAGGGCTACACAGAAAAACCGTCTCAAAAAACAAAACAAAACAAAAAAAGCACAAAAAAGAAGTTGGCTCAGTAGAAGAGATGTGTTCAACTCCCAGAACCACATAGCAGCTCACAATTAGCTCCATTCTCTGGATCTGACACCATCTTCTGGCCTCTACAGACAACAGGCACATATGTGGTGCACAGACCTACACAGATCCAAGTTAAAACACACATATATTCATGTATATAAAAGCAAACAAACAAAAAAATTAAGGAAATGCAAAAAGACCCAAGGCAGCAATAAAGAAAGAACAGACATGCCAAGACCATGTAGAACCTCCAGGAAGTCACCAGGCCTTGCACCAAAGATGGCATGGCCTTCAAGGAAAAGCTAGCCTTACGGTTTCTCAGCTCTGTGGTGAGGATGTGCTTGGCAGCAATGAGAAGCTCTTTCCTGAGGTGCGCTGTCTCCGCTGGGCAATTGGAAAGCAACTGGAGCATGCCTTTCACCATCTGCTGAGAGTACTTGGTCACTAGCTCCTGCCACAGCAAGGAAGACAACAGTCATACTTCTGTGGGAGGCGGCAGAGACATGAAGTCCTATTACGAATTGTTAGGCCTAATAAGCAAGCACCACCCAAAATGTTTTAGTGTGTACGTGTGTGTGACAGAGCCGTGCAGCCGGTGTTACCCTGAAGGGAAAGTATGACAACATGGACAGATAGATGGCCTGCTACGTGGTGTAAGTGTGGATGCAGCGTTTGTATTGCTCTATTGATTTTTAAGTTTCAATAGTAAATATGCATTATTTCTTATTAGAGAGAAAATAGATACTAAAACCTGTTTTTAAAAATATTCAGGGCTAGAAAGATGTCTCGGAGGTTAGGGACACTGGCTGCTCTTCCAGAGGACCCCCTTTCAGCTTCTAGCTCCCATGACAAGTGGCTCACAATCACCTGTAACTCAAGATCTAGAGGACCCAATGCCATGCCCTCTTCTTCTGCCTTCCACAGGCAGGTACACACACACAGGCACATCTTTTTAAAATAAGCAAATGGCAGGCATGGTGGCACTCATGTTTAATTCCAAAACTTAGGAGGCAGAGATAGGCAGATATCTGTGAGTCCACCCTGGTCTACCTAACAAGTTCCAGAAAGCTACATAGTAAGTCACTGGCTCAAAAATCAGTCAGTCCTCTTTTTTAGAGTTTCTCTGTGTAGCCCTGACTACTGTCTTCAAACTCACTTTGTAGGTCAGGCTGGCCTCGAACTCAAGAGATCTGCCTGCCTCTACCTCCCGTACTGGGATTAAAGGCGTGCACCACCACAGCCTGGCTCAATCAGTCTTCAGTGAAAAGAGACTGGCGGGGGCAACTCTGAGGAGCTTTAAACATCTCTTCCTGACTCAACACCAAGGAACAAAACCTTCATTTATTTATCTGGTCATGATGGTCAGTGTCCACAATCTTGCAGTATGAAGATTACGAATGATGGGTTGAAGACCAGCCTGGGCTGCATAGTAAGACTATAATCTAAAGTGATTGTTATCTTAAAACAGTTGTTAAACACTTACAGAGTTCCACGCCAGCGGAGACCCTGTCTCCAAAAACAAAAAAGGCTGAGAAACAAATTCTATTGCAACAGATCAGAATTACATTTATGCCACACTTTAGAACAATTGTTGACTGCCCACACAAAAATTTCATTTAAAAATTACATAGCTTGCTGGGTGGTAGTGGCACATGCCTTAAAACTCAGCACTCGGAGGCAGAGGCAGGCAGATCTCTGTGAATTCAAAGACAGCCTGGTCTAGTGAGTTCCAGGAGAAAAAAGGCTACAAAGAGAAACCCTGTCTTGAAAAATCAAAACCAAAAATAACAAAAAAAATCATATAGCTTAAGCCACATCTAATATTAAAAGTCTGTTATTCTAAATCTTGAGAGACACAGGCAGAAAGATCACTGCAAATTGGAGATCAGCCTGTTATCAGAGCAAATCATGGCAACCAGGCTGTGTAGTGAGACCACATCTCAAGAAAGGAAAAGATGGGCTTGGGGGAGTAAGATAGCTCAGGAGTAACAGCACTAGCCATGCAAGCCTGGTGACCTGAGTTAGGTCCCAGAACCCTTAGAGGAGGAAGCAGAGAACCAACTATACACAAATACACAGGAAAATTTTAAAAAGAAAAACAAAAACATAGCCTACTGACAAGAGTCAGGTCCCCTTTCCCTTTCCTACTGACTTCAGAGAAACAGTTCAGTCCTGACATCTCAGCACCCCTGCCTAGTGAAAGACTGTAGATGTGAGTACAGATACCACCCTGGAGAATACGACTCCACTTACATAACAGAAAAGGCAAATCTATGAGGACAAAAAACACAGGTCAGTGTTTCCCAGGAACTGGAGATGCCAGGAAGAAACTGACTACAAATGGCCATGAAACTTCAGGGGGACAGAAACCATCTATAAATTAATGCGGGTGACTGGAACCAACGGTCAATTCAAAGACACATGCACAGAAAATCAATTTTGTTTTATGTAATAACAAAAACAGGGTGTGGAGAGAACTCAGTGGCTAAAGTCCTGGCTATGCAAGGCAATCAGGACAGATTGCCCGAACCTACATAAACTCTGGGAGGGCATGGCAGCGGTAATTCCACCCTTGGAAGGTAGAGACAGGACCCCGAGCACGGTGCTGGTGCTGACAGGACTAACCATACAATGAGCTCTGGGTTTGATTTTAGAGACCTTGCCTCAAAAAGAAGAATGCGGAGAGTAATCTAGGAAGATTCCCTACACCAACCCCTATTCTCTACACATGTGCATGCATTTATAAACACACATATACACATGTGCATCACATACTCACAAATATACACTTACTCAAAGCACACACATACACATGAAAAGAAAAAAATAGCAAATCAACTCCATGAACTTACCTGGTAAATTCTGATGATATAGGCTAAAAATGACAATGTTTTGATCTGAGCGGCAATGAAGTCAGCATACAGCTCCTTGTTGTAAAGCTTATGTTGCCTGCAGGAATTGAATACAAGTCCAATGTCAGTCCTTTAGTGATTTGGAAATTCAACACCTACAGAGACTACTAAGCCTTGAAGTTCCTTCATTTCCAAACAGACCGCAGCACCACCACAGCATAAGTACATCTACTTTTATGCAGTTTCTAAACACATGAAGGGGACTGGAGAAACGGCTCAGGGTTTAAGAACATGTGCTGTTTACAGGGAACCCAGGTTCCGTGCCCGTCATCCATGATGGACAGCTCAGAACTGCCTGAAACCATAGCTCCAGGGGAACCTGACACCCTCTTCTGGCCTCCATGGGCACTGCTCTCCTGTGTATATACCCACACATAGACATACTTTTTAAAAATTAAAAAAAATCAAATAACATAGAAGTTCTAAAAGGCCCAAATCAAACCACACCACAGTACTCCTAATGTGGACACCCATGCTGCATCATCTATGTTCCTCAGGGCACCTGTGTGCTTAACACAAGCTCTGGGAATGGCTGGAGAGGGTCACTCCTCAGATGCTCCTCAAGGACCTCACAGCTAGAGGGGCTGCATGTCAGCAAAGGGTGTCCCTTAAGGAATGATATTTGGTTTAAGACGAGGATGGATCCAATGGGCCTGTTCCTCCTCAGCAGGGAGCCCTGGAGGTCACACGCCATCAGTTTTCTCAAGGAACAGTCAGAACAAGCAATGCCTAGGGACATTGGGAACTTCTAAGATGAGAGAAAACAACCTCCAAGAGCATGTTTTCAACTAAGAGGCCCAGGACATGGCTCAGCAGCTAAGGATACCTGCTGCCAAGATTGACAAGCTGAATTCAACTGCTGTGACTCACAAGATGGAAGAGGAGAACTGACTCCTGCAAGCTGACCTCTGACCTCCCCAGCACAGCATGGGCACACACACACTCACACCCACAGAACACAGATGGATAAAACTTCACAAAATTTGTAAAAAGAAACTGGAAAAATCATAGCCGCCACCACTACGTCAATAGGAGTTTAAATAAGTCAAAATGCACAGAGTGTGTTTAAACACACTGTAACACTCACAATTGTCACATCTCAAGGATGGGGCAATGGCAATCACTGATTGGAGAAAGCCCTGTGCCATCAGCTCTGCCACGGCCTGAGGAACGCTTACCTGGCTTGTGCAGAGACTTGGATGGCGATGGTATTCATGATCAAGGGCACAAACTCGGCAACGACATTGTGGATGTTCAGTTTGTACAGCTGTAGGAAACAGCAAGCGCAGTGTTTTTACATTCATCTACCATGAATGATCTGGCAGACCACAGAGAAATCCATGAGCATCAGGGTTCCTTGTGCATCTGATTTGCTGAAGGAAACTAGACATGAACTTTCGCATGAAAAACAAAATGGTAAAGGGGTACACGTACCTGGTACATTAGTACAACAATGATAGGCAGCTCGGCCAGGACTTTCAGTGAAAGTGATCCTCGGGGAATGACGGAGTGCTGTGAGATGCAGAGAGGAGAGGCAACCGTCAGCTCTGTGGCACCTACAGTGCCAACAAGGACCACAATGAACAGAGACGCTGACACATCTTTGCAAGTATCGGTGGAGGGCCCAAGCTAAGTCCACAGACTGCTACTTCATAGATGGCAAAATCTTGGGGAAATTCAAAGAGATTCAAATCACCTAAGAAACCTGGGGGTTGTGGGTATGTCTGTGAGGATAGGAAGCCTGGTTTGGAGATAAGGCCTCCCTACATACTCTTGGTTGATCTCAAACTTACAGTGATTCTCCTGTCTCTGCATTTTAAATGCTGGGATTATGAGCATGCAATACCAGTCCCAGCTGTCTGGTTTTTGAAAGAGTCTGACTGGCCTTGAACTCACTACTTGGCCAAGATGAACTTAGAACTCACAGCAATCCTCCTGCTTCAGTCATGTACCATGTACCTCAACATCCAGTCTCTCTTTCTTTCTTCCTTTCTCCCCCCCCCCG
>LOEQ01002195.1:53225-65344 GCA_001685075.1 Bramus lutescens | reverse complement strand
CTCAGAGATCCACCTGCCTCTGCTTCTTAAGAGCCGGTAGTAAAGGCGTGTGCTACCCAGCTCAGCAACACACCCAGCTTTTTAAGCCAATATCTGACTTAAAAGAACAAGAAAACTTCAAATGTCGAATTTAGCCTACAGGCTTTATTTGATATATATAATATATATATCAAATATATATATATATATATGTAGAAAAAAAAATATATATATGCAGAAAAATTNATATATATATATGTAGAAAAAAAATATATATATGCAGAAAAATTCTTATAGTAAATCCAGGAGAGGCTGAAGGAGCTTCTTCAGGACTCTTAAAACATGAGGAGGGCAGATGCACACTACCAGTGAACAATGGACTGAGCTCTGCTTAAAACTCAGTTTGGTTCTCCTCAGCACAAGAGGAAGTCTTTTCTCAGTATAAGCACAAATGCTAAAATGCTTTCCTGTGGACTGTCACATGTAACCCAAGCTGGCATCCAACTTGCTATGCACTGAGGAGTCTTCAACTGACCCCACACTTCCCTAGTGCTAGGATCACAGGCACGCGCCAGTGTGCTCAGTTGTTCAAATGCTGAGGACAGAGCCTTGGGCCTTCCTCCCTGCGTGAAGGCAAGCGTCCAACAGACACATGCCCCTAGCCCCAGAAAAACATTCTTAACTCAGCCCCAAAAATGAGTCATGGCAAAAGGTCACCACATCTCTCCTACGTGACAAACAGCACTCATATTCCAAGACACAGATTTCCAGATAAAAACTGGAAAAACAAGGTCGAGGGGAAGGTTCACAAACTTTTACAGAGTCAGCAAACAAGAGTGGGGCTGGGGACCATCTGGGTCTTATCTGGCCCAGAGAATTTCAATTTTACCTATAGCTTCAAAGGACTTCTAGCAGATCAGAATCTCTCTGCCCCATGCCTAGCCTGCTACTCTTGTCAGTAAGAGACCTCAGTTCCCTTGGTAGGCTGGTCTTGTTTTTTGTTGTTGTTGTTGTTTGGTTTTTCGAGACAGGGTTTCTATGTGGCTTTGGAGCCTGTCCTGGAACTAGCTCTTGTAGACCAGACTGGCCTCTAACTCACAGAGATCCACCTGCCTCTGCCTCCCAAGCGCTGGGATTAAAGGCATGCACCACCACCACCTGGTGGTAGGCTGGTCTTTACAGCCAAACATCAACAGTGCCCAAAGGCTCACCTTCACTACCTCGGAGATACATGGCAGGACCAGGCTTATGCCTCCAGGTAAAGAAAAGAGGAAAAAACAAAACCAAATGGTTTAAGTTAACTCATTTTCCCCTTTACCAAATAGAGAAGCCACAGATTTGGAAAGAGAACATGAAAACGAGACAAGGCTGTCACCAGGGAGGGAGAAACACCCACCGTCCGTGTCTCGCTGTCTTCCCGCTCAGGATTGACCTTCACAGCAATTGTCGTGATCATACCCACCATTTCTGGTGGAGGCACTGTGTTCTCAGGGATACCCTGAGGATTCTCAAAGTAGCGATTCTGCACAGAAAGAAGACAGTAATGGCAAAACAGTGTGTCTTGTCTTTAGTATTACCTACCCTAGAACCAGAAACCCACCCCAGTCACTTCTTTAACTAAACCTTTCCAAACACTCTTTGGGACAGGTGTTAAATAAATATAAGCAATAAATTCAAGCTTTAACACAAACATACCACTACTTTTGGAAGCTCCTTGTAAATCTGTTTCACAAAATCCAAAAAGTGATGAATCTAAAAACAAAAACCAGGAATGCTTTGAGAACATACTTACAGGGTCAGTGACACAGCTCAGGGGGTAAAGGTGCTTACTATTCAAGCCTGACACCTCATTGAAGACATGTCTTAGTTGTCCTCTGAACTCCACACATGTGCTTAGGCATACTCACCACCCCCACCCCACAAATAACTTTTTAATGATATTAAAAGGTAAGAACTATCAGGCAAGATACAAATGGGCAATGGACATAAACAAAACAAAGCAAAACACAAACACACACACACAAAGGGAGAAAAAAATGAGATGGAAAGACACTGATGAACAGAAACCAATTTTCTATCTCAGAAACAGCAAAGGGATGAACACTTAGGAAAGGCTATTATGTGCTCTTCAGAAAACAGTGGATGGCAGGTTGGCTGCTCTCACAGAGGAACCAGACTGGATCCCCAGCATCCATGTATCTGGCAGCTCACAACTGCCTATGTAACTTCAGTTCTGGGAGATCCCCAGCACCCTTTTCTCATCTCAGATGGCAACCACACATACACTACAGATCCATCAAGATGGCACACATGTATTTTAAAAGTAAAATGAATAAACACACGTGTAAATGAATAAACACGTTTGAGATGATGCAAGAATAGAGACTCTTATACCACGATGGGAATCAACCCAACCAGGCTTCCCAGAATTAGTCTGAACACATGTGAAGCATTGGAACTGTACTCTGACTCAGTAACCCCGCTTCTGCAAACATAGTTAACTGAATAACCTGGTCCATAAACGAAAAAAATTTGGCAATAGCCATTAAGAAGAAAATTTGAACAGGGCAGTGGTGGCGCACACCTTTAATCCCAGAACTCAGGAAGGCAGAGGTAGGTTGATCTCTGTGAGTTCCAAGACAACCAGGGCTACACAGAGAAACCTGGTCTCAAAACAAAAGACAAAAAAAAGGGAGAAAAAAATCCCAAAAAACGGAAAAGACTTTAAGTGCCCAGAAATATGCTCATAAAAAGAAAATCAAGGCTAGAGAAGGGACTCAGGGGTTCAGGGCAGTTCCTGCTTGCAAAAAACGTGAGTTCAGTTCCAGCACCCACACCGGGTGGCTTACAACCACCCATAAACCCATCTTCAAAGGATGTGACATCCTCTTCTGTCCTTCATGGACAGATGTCATTTATAAGGCCAAGAACTTGGCCCCCCAAAGCTACAGTTTACCCAGCATTGCTTTGCTGCTGGGCTACAGAACTGAGATCAAACCAGCTCCAACTTCAGAATTCCCCTTTATCCTTACCCAAAAGAAAATGGTTGGAACTTCCAGTCCATCATATAAGAGCCTGAGCTGACCCAGTACCCTGGTCAGTTACTGCACTCCAGCTACTGAGAAAATCCAGGGAGATATCTGTGCACTCATGCAAATAGAAATCCTAAAGAGGGAGAATAGTGGAGCATGGAGCAGGAATATTCTCAAAGTGTGCTATGTGCTTCATGAAAAGGCCCTTCTGTTACTCAGCACAAGACAAGGAGCAGAGGGAAGTAGGGGATACAGAATTTCTCCCAACTGAGGCTCTATTTTCTACACAGTACTTGTTCAGTAGACTCATGTAAGGGAAAGGCCAGTCAACTCATGTAAGAGCAAAGACCAGCAAGATGACTCACAAAGTAAAGGTAGTTGCTACCAAGTCTAACAATCTGAATTTAATTCCTGGGACCCAAGTAATAGAAGGAGAGATCCAACCACCCCAAGTTGACCTCTGAATACCAAGGACATGCCATATCACATTTGTGTACACACACACACACACACACACACAGAGAAACGTAATAACTTACTTCTTGCGTGATTGGTGGCCTGAACTGTTTGTGCAGTTCAATAATTATTCTTAGACAAATAAGAACATTTTCTTCATTTTCAGTCTTTAAACAACAACAGAAAAAAATCAAGTTACATTTTTGAACACATTTTAATCTCAAGATTAAGATAAACTGTTGATGGAAATGGTGGTGCACGCCTTTAATCCAATACTTGGGAGGCAGAGGCAGGCAGAGTTAAGGGCTAGCCTGATCTACACAGTGAGTTCCAGGCCAACCAAGACTACCTAGTGAGACTGTCTCAAAAAAACAAAAATAAACCATCTAGGCATTTTCTAGGTGTTTCTCTTCCTGAATCAATCAGCTTGTTTGATTTGCTGAAAAGCACAATTACCAGATCTAGCAGTCCTAGACAGAGAGAGCAGCAGTCTTTTGGGCCATCTAAACAGCATCCCACCAATGTGTTAGGGTAACTCAGAGAAAGGTGACCTAGCGTATATGACACAGAGGCAAGTCATGCATGAATTACTGCCTCTTCCTCCCTTTTGATATAGGGGCTCATGTATCCTAGGCCTGGTCTGAACACATCTAAGGATGACCTTGAATTCCTGAGTGTTGGGATAAAAACTGTACTTCACCTAGCCTGGTTATGTGGTATTAAGGATGGAACACCCAGGGTTTCATGCATGCTAGGCACTCTACCAGGCTAGCCTATTCAATGAGAGCACTCTGCCTTTCTCTCCCAAATGTTGGTATTAGAGGGGTGTGCCACCATAACAAGCCTGAATTGATGTGATGCTTTAGCGGCTAAATGACATCCTGCCTGAAACCAACAACAAAAAATGGCTCACTGCTTGGAAATACAGGTTGCACATTCCTGATCCAAAAACCCAAAACCTGAACTGCTCTGAACGCCTAAAGTTTTTGAGCACCTGACAAGATAACACAACTAGGAAAGTCTATGCCTGACTTCACGTAATGGTTTTAAGTCAAAACGAACACAGATGGTGTAAAAAAGGCTTTGTAAAATTACCTTCAAGCTACCTGAAGAAGGTGTCAGTGGTAATCTACCAAACTTCACATTCAGGCTCAGACTGTAGCCCTAAAATATCCTGTTATGTATATACAAATACTCCAGAACTCAAAATAAAATAAAAATCCCCAATACTCCCATTCCCAAATATTTGGGGTAAAGGGTACTCAACCCATGTTGTCAAAAGACAAAGGAAAAACAATCAGCTACTGAGCAGCCACTATGGACTGGACCAGGTGCTAAGTGCAGGCCCATGCTCTGCTCTGTGAGGGAGGGACCAGCCACGGTCTACCCTCAAGGTCACGGAGCCTCAGAGATTGTAGGCACCACGGCCAATGTGGTCAGCTATGAATGGCAGAGCTGAGGCAAGATCCCAAGACTGTCTCCTAAGAAAGCTTATCCTCTCAAGGACCTGAGGCACAATGGGATTCTAAATGCATCAAGACAGGAGAAAACAAAAAGATTAGCAAACACATTCACCTAGGAATCTAAGGTCTTTCTGAACATGGTGGCACATGCCCTTAATCCCAACCACCTGAGAGACAAGGGCAGGCCAACCTGGCTACTCAACATGTTCCAGGCAGGCCAGGGTTACACAGTGAGACCTTTTCTCAAAAAGAAAAAAAGGGCCAGGTGTGTTGGCAAACACTTTCAATCCCAGCACTCAGGAGGCAGAAGCTGGTGAATCTCTGAGTTCAAGGCCAGCCTAGTCTAAATAGGGAGTTCCAGGTCTGCTTGGGCTGCATTGTGAGACTCTGTCTTTTAAAAAAAAAAGTCTTCAATTATGTTGTCTTTCTGAATTAGAAAGAGACATTAAGAAAAATTTCACTCATTTAAGCAGATCTTTTTTTTTTTGACAGGGTTTCTCTGTGTAACCTCATTTAAGCAGATCTTTATTGAGTCGTAGACGACTGGATTTATGGCAAGAAAAATCATGGAATGTTTAAACATGCTATTAAGAGAATTCTCAAAGATTACCTCTAAAAATCGAAACATCACAGACAGAACGTTTTTCGTATGAGGACGAAGATGCTCATTGGTCGGTATCCTGTGAAGTATTTCGAGTACTAGCTTCCGCAGTTGCTGACAAAGAAACACAAATGTAAAACACAGAAGTTCCAAATTCACTGCGTCACATGGCTGAATGCACCCAGCACCAGCAACCACCACCTAAGAGGGATTTGACCTTTAAAGACCTGCAAATTCACATGTAACCCACAGTATATGTGCAGATCATTCATCTTCAGTAACTCCATAACTATGTAACAAAGTCCACTGTGGTTTTCACAGCCTCACCAATAGTCCCAGCACAAGACACAACTGTGAGGATGGAGTAGAATGAAACCAAAGAGCAAACACGGACTCTTAAGAGGAAAGAGAAGGGGCCGGAGAGATGACTCAATAGTTAAGAGCCCTTCTTACTCTTGTAGAGGACAGGAGTTTAGTTCCAGCACCCATCAGGTGACTCTCACCCACCTGTGACTCCAGCTCCACAAAACCCAACACCCACTTCTGACTTCCAAGGGATCCTGAATTCAAATGTGCTCATGCACCCATGCACACAGAGACATAATTAGTAATAAAATACATCTTTTGGGCTAGTGATTGCTTAGCAGTTAAGAACACTAACTAGCTGCTCTTCCAGAGGACCTGGGTTCTAATCCCAGGACACACGCAGTGGCTCGCAACCATCTGTAACTCCAGTTCTAGGGAATGCAGTACCCTCTTCTGGCGTCCATAGGTACCAGACACGTTTGCGATATATAGACATACATGCAGGCAGAACACCCATACACATTCTTTTTTCGGTTTTGACTGAAAAAAAAAATCCTAAAGAAAATGCAAAAAACACAAAATAACTAATTTTAGGGTTCCCCGACACTCATCTTCTGTTCTTGAGAGACTAAGGGTGTGTTTCAGTCATGTTGCACTAAAGCCCCTGAACTCTGTACAGCAACTCAAAACTATGAGGCCAGTCATGTACTTAAGCTCTCGGGTACAACCAAAAATTGCTCCAAATACCGACAAACCTCACCAGCACTACAGCAACTGTTTTCAGATTCTTTAAGAGGTAAAAGCTGACACAGAGAAAACAATGGCATAGTAGTCTATGTTGCTCATGTGGTTAGAGGTACTGGGAGGTGATGCTGAACTATAGAATTCTTTTTTTTAATTGTTCAGGTGTGCAGGTGCCAAAGGAAGCCAGAGATAGCAGGTCTGGCTGGTTTGAGAGCAGTTTTGAGCCATCTTGCCTGGGTGCTGGGAACCGAACTCCAGCCCTTTGCAAGAGTAGCATAGACTCTTAATCACTGAGTCAGCTCTTCAGTCACACTTATTTGTTTGATTGATTTATTATAGGTGGGCATATCACAGAACACATGTAAGAGGCTAGAGGACAACTTTCAGGGATCAAGTCTCCCCTTCTGTCACATGAGTCTCACCAAACTGAACTCTGGTTCTCAGGCTTGGTGGCCAGCAGCACCTTTGTCTGCTGAGTGATCTCACCAGCCCTCTTTTGTGCCCAATTGACTAATCCGCATACACACACCCCTAGCTTGCAGATGCAAATAACTGAACCTGCAGAAAAGATAAATAAAGTCAAGGAGATAGCAGTCCTGAGAGGTTACCCTGATGACAAAACCTCTTTCACTCTTGGGTGATGACTCTTCCATTCTTTGATTTTATTATGTTGTTTTATTCATTTTCACTTCTGATCTTCCATGTACCATTTTTTCTTTCCCTGCTATTGTGAACAGATTACCTGGGCTGGCTTCTCCTGAAGAAACTGGACTTCTCCATCTTGGAGAAACGTAAGAAATCGAGGGATGATATGTTCCAGGAATGTAGAATACTGAGGAGATGACGTGACATTCTAGGTGGCAATGAAAAAAGGAAAGGCATAGTAGGTTATGTGCTTATTTTCACTTTGAATTCACACAACAATCTCAAAAGAAAACATTTTTTTTCAATTCACACTTGCACCTGCATGAGGTTTTATGTGCACCACCACATGCATCCAAGTTTCCAAGGAGGCCACAAGAAGGCATCGGATCCCTTGGAACTGGAGTTACAAGTCACTGTGAGCTAGAACCAAACCCAGGTCGGTCTTCTGCAAGAGCTGTATACACTCTTAGCCACTGAGACATCTAAACATTTCCAGATCGAAAGTAATCCCCAGTGCTTCCAGGTGCTTCTGAGATAACACCATACTAAATAAATTCAGATCTGAAGTCTAATAAAGAGAATTAAGTACTAAAATTTACTATTAAAATTGGATATGGTAGGGGGCAGCAGAGATGGCTCACAAGTTAAGCCTTCTGCCTTTCTCTTTGTCTGGGAACTGAGTTTCGTTCCCAGCACCCATGGCAGGTAGATCTCAAAACTGCCTGTAACTCCAGCTTGAGGAGATTCAACATCCTCTTCTGGACTCCAGAGATCCACGTGGTACACACAAAGACACACACACACACACTCACACACTCAATGGTCGAGCATTTGCCTAGCTGGCCTGAGGTTCTGGGCTCGATTCCCAGCACCGCACAACACAATAGCCTGCTTTGCTTTCCTCCCATGTTCACCACAGCATAAGAGCCAAGAAATTACAGAAATGGACATGTCTGTCGAAGGATGACACATATGTGGTGCATAAATACAGTGAACTACAATTCTCAACCATTCAAAAAACAAAACAAACTGATCCACTCCTGTCTTTTAGGGAAAAGACAACAGCAGGCACAATCACTATGCTAAACAAAACAAGCTGCCCATAAAAGTTCTACAGCCTCACTCATGTTAAAGGCTGAACTCATATAACCTGAGCAAAAAATACTAACTAGCTTGGAAAGAATACAGAAGAGAGACAGGGAAGGCGGACCAATGGGAGGAACAAGTTCTGGCTCACTGCTTCAGGGTGGGGTGACTATCAAGAACAACATTCTGTACCTCTGAAAGAGCCAATCATCCCTGCATTCAGGAGGTAGAGGCAGGTGTTTCTATAAGTGAGGACCTAAATGACACCCCTCCCTATCCACACCCCCCCAGACAGTATCTGGCTTTTTAGCACAGAACAGCCTCTAATTCATGATCCTCCTGCCTCATCCTTGTGCTAGGTTACAGGCATGCACCTAGCTGGCTGGCTTTGGAGGTCAGTCTTGACTGTTCAGTATTTTTCAAAGCATTGACATTTTTTCTTTGCTTTGCTTGAATTTATTTTATTATTTACTTTTGTTCAAATTACATTTCTATGTGTACTTGGAGTTTGCATGTGGAACTCAGAGAATAATTGGCAGGAGTGTTCTCTCCTACCATGTGGGTCCCAGGGATTGAACTTGGCTCATCATGTGTGGCAGAAAGTTCATCAACCCTAAATGCCTTATAACCTGATGTATATATAGAACAGTGTGCCAGGTGGTGTGATCCACATGCAGTGTACAGTGGTCAGGTGAAACATGGCTTCTCAAAACACTGTCTCTTTATGTAGAGAATATTCAGAATCCTTTTAGCTCCTCTCCCTCTCTCTCTCTCTCTCTCTCTCTCTATCTATCTTTACTTATTTATTTATTTGTTTTTGGGCTTTTCAAGACAGGGTAAGAGACATCGAAACCTCGGACAGGACTTTGATCGAGAAATAGACCAGGTTGGCCTGAACTCACAGAGATCCGTCTGCCTCTGCCCCCCCAAGCGCTGGGATTAAAGGTGTGCACCACCACCGCCCGGCTTCCTTTATTTTTTTATTTTTATTATTATCATTTGCCTTTTTTTTTCCCCCTTAAACAGAGTCTCTCTTATATAGTCCTGACTGTCCTGGAACTCACTGTGTATACAAGGCTGGCCTTGAACTCACAGAGGGTAAAGACACTTATTGCCAAGCCTAAAGGAGAACCCACACTGTAGAAGGCAAGCTGTTCGCTAAGCTCTACATGCACCTCATGGGATGTATGTGCCCAAGCACACACAGACACAAAGTAAGTGTTTAGGAGAAAAAAACCTTCTTCCCAAACACTTTCACACTATATCCCAGGCTGGTGTTGGGCTGTACACACAGCCTAGGTTGTCACAGAGTTGTACATACAGTCAAGGCTGGCGCAGAGCCGTGCATACAGCCCAGGCTGACATTGAATAGTTACTGCCAGTCCTCCTGCATCAGCTTTCCCACTGCTGGAATTACAGGAGTATGCTATCACGGGCTAGCCTTTGCTATCAGTGACCTCTGAGTCAGTTACAGAAAAAGGATAGACTGGGCTGGACAGATGGCTCAGCAGTGGAAGTGCCTGCCACATAAGCCTGAAGCCCCAAGTTCAGTCCCCAGAGCCGATGTAAAGGTGAAGACAGGAGGAGAAAACCATTTTGCACAGTGTGCACTAACATTACCTGTGCATGGCTTCTGTACCCTCCCCCACACCATAACAAGTAACAATGACTAAAGAGAACTTTAAGAAAGACTGACTAAAAACTGGAAGATGACTCGCAGGTCAAGTTGTTACCCAGATCGTCAAGCTAAAAACCTGAGTTTGATGCCCAGAACCCACATAAAGGTAGCAGAGAACCACTCCACAATGCTGTCCCTGACCTCCATGCAAACACGGTCGTGGCATATGCACCACACACATATCTTACACACGATAAGATAGCAAATATCTTTTAATATAAAATACCTTAATAAACACTGAGCGTGAAAATAGAAAGCCCAGGAAACAAAGAAAACTGCAGAGCCATCAAAATGGCCCAAGTTCTATCCCTAGGTCCACACGATGGAAGGAAAAAAAGAGTCCCCTCCCTAGATTGCCCTGAGAACAGCACATAGCACCGTGGCATGGACAGGCAAACACACAGTTCAAAATCAAAATAAGTGTAATTTTTTAAAAAGGCAAAGCATAAAATTCATACCTCAAAGTTTTCACTCACTTCCTGCATCATTTTCAACTTCGTTTCATCGGCTGTACATGGCAAAACAAACCATCATGTTATTGAAACTACCTTAAGGAGGCTTTCAAACAAAAAAAAAATCACTGGACTTAAGAAAGAGAAGCAATCAGATCTTATCAGTTTGACTGTCACAGCCCGGAAGAAGGCGCATGGCTAGGTCCCTACCACCAATCACACCACACCCATCCTCAGACTCACGTGTGCATGCACAGACAAGGATACAGACACACACACAGGCACACACACACTTGTGCCTCTCTGGGGCTCCAGCAATATTGTTCATCACTTTGCTTCTCCAGAGGTAGCAAGGGGGAAACCAAGGACAAACATTAAGGTTGTTATTTATCCCAATGTGTCAAAAAGGATCGACTCACGTGTATTTACATCTGTGAGAGCTGCCACAAACTGAAGGTATTTCTTCATCAGAGTAGTTTGGTCAACCACCGTGGCCCCCTGGGTTGCAACAAAGGCCATCTTTCTTCTGTGTTTGTTTCTTTCTCAAAACTAAAGCACCAAGTCCATGAGCTCACCCAGCCTGTGAAAAGAAACATCCCATTAGCAGCTTTCAATGGCACAGGCTTATAATCTGGGAAAGATTTTACCCAAGTACCTTCGAAAATTACATTCGTTTATTCAATCTCTGGGGGAGACCCCTGTGCCTTGACAGATGCCTGAAGGTCGGAGGAACTTCACAGAAGTCCAGGGAATTGAGCTCAGGTCGTCAGGGATTGTGCCAAGAATTTTTACCTGCTGAGCTATCTCACTTCCCCTTCCCAAAATGATTTTACAGTAATCCAGATTAAAACACTGTTCTCTGCAGGTTGTTGTTGTTTGTTTTGGACACAGTATTTCAATATAAAGTTTACCCAAATCCATTGTTTAAACCTTTTTTTTCTTTTTTAACATAGGAGGTCTTCTTTCCCATTATATATCCTTCTTTCCCCAAACCAGAGACTGCCAAATATTTTGTATAAAGAGCTGTAGAAAAGAGGGAGAGTTAGCATTGGGGCTCCAAAGATTGGGTTTGCCTAATAGGTAAGCCCTAGGTTTGACCTCCAGCAATGCATAAAGCATAGGTTGTAATACCAACACTTGAGAGGTACAGAGAGGAGCCTGGGAGACATGATACGCCATCTCCATATGTGTAAATATTTTAGTCTGTATACTATGCAATGTCTACCATAGTGACCCAGTTCTGTATTCAGGAAGGAGCCACAAATGTATACATGAATGACAATAGCTGTGTCCAATAAAACTATTCATGAATGCTGAAGTGTGAATTCTGTATGATTTGGGCTCATCATGAAACACTATTCTTCAACATCCCAATATGTTCTAAAAATATAAAAAACAAGTCGGGTGGTGGTGGTGCACACCTTTAATCCCAGCATGCGGAGGCAGAGGCAGTCGGATCTCTGTGAGTTTGTGGTCAACAGGGTCTTCAGAGCAAGTTCCAGGACAGGCTCCAAAAGCTATAGAGAAACCCTGTTTCAAAAAGCTAAAAATTATATATTTCTGTGCATGTATATATACATACATATATGAAACATCCCATTAGCAGCTTTCAATGACACATGTATATATATACATACACACACACACACACACACACACACACACACACACACACAC
>LOEQ01002195.1:8549-27585 GCA_001685075.1 Bramus lutescens | reverse complement strand
CTGTACTGGCGGCGGAGGCAGTGAGCTATTTTTGATGGTGATTTCTAGTTGTGTCCTGTGGAAGGTTGTCTGTGCACAGTGAACAGTGAGACTGCATCCAATCCATTCGCACAGACAAATGTGTAAAACATCCATGGGCTCAGCTGTGTCACTTGCTCATCCCACCCCAGAATTGTGGGGAAAACCTGGAAGTTCTTTATGACAGCCACCTGTTTGAACACGTTAGCTGGGGTGTGACAGTGTCACAAGGTGCGGTGAGTGTGTGCGCACAACTCTGGGCTCAGGGTTGGTGAGAATGATGAGCACCATGACTGTTAAGATGACCTCTTCCTTCTCTGCATGGCCCTGCTGTCCAGCTCGACAGAGCAGAAGCCCACGGAGAAGCCTCTGTGCTCGAGCCCCACTACATCAGAGCTCAGCGTCTGTGTCCCTAGATGTTAGGGACACCGCCGGGCACAAGACTGCCAGTTTGCAGTCATATATTCCTCGCCACTGTTGGTGTTTGCCCATTTTCTGCCACACAGACTGCTTGTTTTTCCCTGCTTCTGAGATGGCCTGCCAGGGTCCCCCTTCTGTGACCCACATGTTTGGCTCAGAGCTTCCATCCACAGTTAGACATGAATAGATTGTACCACATAAGGAATAGACATGATGCCCCTGAACCATATAATTTAAAATGACTAAATAATAAATTTTATAAAAATTAAAACTTAACACAACAATGAAAATAAAAATAATTAAACAAAATTAAAGGCAATATTAATGATGCAAACAGTAATAAAATGAATTAAACAAAATTAAAGGTGAAATTAACAATGAAGACAACAATAAGAAAGACCTGATGGAAGCAGATACAAGATCCACAGCGCAGCACTGGGCCGAGCTTCTGGAAACCAATCCAGAAGAGGGGGGAGTAATATTATGAGCAAAGGAATCAAGACCATGACGAGGAAACCCACAGAAACAGCTGACCTGAGCTAGTGAGAGCTCACTGCCTCTGGATTAACAGTGGGGGAACCAGCATAGGACCAAACTAAGCCCACTGAATGTGGGGGACAGTTGTGAGTGTTCTGCCCAGATTATGACCCCCAGAGAGAGACCACCAGAGAGGCCCAGACTGTAATAAGCATGGTTTAATCAGCATGATACAAACATGTTTGGAACCCCTGTCCCCAAATGACCCCCTTGCAGCAAGGTAGAGAGAGGAGTTGTGCATCCTCTGTGGGGTAGGCTTTTAAAGGCTTAACTACAAAGAGATTTTTTGAAGCTGCTTTGGCATGGGTGCAAGGACTTTTGCTCCCTCCCATTTTGCTAAGTCAGCTTTTTCTTGTTCTTAGAACAAGGCTACTGTTCTTGAGTTAGGCCATTTTTATCAGCCTGTATCAGGTGGTTGGCTGGGCTGAGCTAAGTGACCTTGTGCTTGAAATCTCCCCGGGGTGGGAGAGGGGAAGCCCACTATCTTCCTGGGAAAACATTCTGCTAGGAAATTTCTTCTCTCCCCTTTGAGAATAATGGGTGAGGGTACTGCATTTCCCACTCCTCTTGGTCCTAAGGGTCAGCTCGATCATGAGCTGGCTTTGCTAACTTTGGCCAAATTGTCTCTTACAATTATAGACTTTTTTTTATGTTTTGACTTAGCATTTTAACCAGGAATTATTGGACTATGTATTCTTTTAACTGCTTCCAGCTGACTTTGGGGTGGTGTTGCCAAGGGTTAACAAAGGTGAAATGCTATTCAAAAAGAGAAAATTTTAGGAACATTTGGTTTATGGACTTTGTTGAAGAGCCAGGGAGCATTGACATCAGCTGGTCTGGTCCACATCAGTTTTTAGCAAGTCCACGGTCCACAGTCATTTGGAGTAGGTTGTAGTCAGCAATTAATGCTTGTTTGTGTCTGCCAAACAAGAGGAAACCTGTTGAGACAAATTATTTGATCCTTGTCTTCAATTATGTAAACTTTGTTTTAGGCCCATATTAAAATCCGTATTATAGAAATAGCAAATAACAGATATCTATAAAACAATAAAAATAGACTCATACCTTTGAGTCCCAGCAAAAACACAGAAAATCCTGAACTTGTAACCCAAACAGTATGTAGTCATTGTTTTATTGCTTATTAGTACTATTTTAAATTACTTTTTAGACCCTTAATGTTTATGAACTTTTATATCCTCAGACCTTTATATATAATGAGCTAACAAGTTGGCTATAGCTTTGTGGAAGGATCTGGATACTTTTTGCTCTTAAATTGATATTATAGCTGGCCTACCCATTAATACAATCAGAGATCTTAGAAGGATAAGTAAATTAATTATATTTAAGTACAGACAAAACAGAAAAAAGGCAGAGACAAGCCCATATACAGTCATACCCAGGTCTCTATAGCATTGGAGGCAGAAGTATCAGAACAGCAGGCTTTACCAGACCCATAAGGTGATTGGTTTCTATGGAATAGGGACACGGAAAAGACTGATCTAATTTTGTTCAGGCAAAAGTGGTTCAATCAGTTCTCCAAGGTCCTACTGTTTGTCCACAGTCTGGGCTGGGTCCTGGCAGCAGGTCATAGCATCGGGGCATTTTGCCCAGTGGTCAGCGTCGTCGTTATCCAGGTGGAGACATCGTGGTGTCCCATAGTCTTCTTTGGAGACCTCGGGTCACTATAAGGATCTGGGAATCTCTGTCTGATACAAGCTTTTTAAACATTATTTTAAATGCCATTTTCTATAGATCTCTGAAGTATTTAGGGCTGTCCAGGTTTCTCTGATTAGACAGACTTTATTATTTGTTTTAAGCTTTAAAACATATACAGGGGACTAAATAAGGCTTATCTCTGTACTTATATCAGTACCTTGAGGATGACTGATTATTAACTTGTATTTTTAACAGTTTGTATCTTTAAGACCAGAGCTATGTACCATATTTTTGTCAGATTGAACCTTTAAATTAATGATTTTAGCAAAGACAATGAGGCTAAAATCTAAACATTAACAATATGAAACATTTTATAAGCATATATGTTTTATAACCTATTTTATTGCAGCTGATGCTTTTGGTGACTATTACCTGCTATTGGTGTTTTTTCTTGTAACTGTTTTTTCTTTGGGGGGGTCTAGTCTCAGCTATTCCCGGTGGTAACTGACATTCTTATATATCAATAAAGAACAGAATAAAACAGTTTTAACATTATCTATATCAAAAAGTCATTTAAACTTTTGCGAACCCAAATCTAATGACCAGAGCTCAGAGAAAAATTACAAGTACAAAAATTATAATTACCAAAGGCTAATTTTTTAACAAAATAAGCATATATATATGTATTTTTTAAAGAAATAACCATGACAGTTTAATAAGGCAAACAAAACTTTTTAAAACCAGAATTAACCATTAAACATTTAGGTACAAGAAATTACAGCAAACATCTTTTGGCCTTTTACAACCTTTTTTATATACCTTTTGCAAGTTTTAGGTCTCTCTCTCTCTCTCTGTTTTATTGGTTAAGCCAGACATATTTAGACAAACATTTTTATTTATTATTATTTTAGTCTTTTGCCTTTTTTTGCTTTTTAGAGAATATGTAAATTTTTATTAAAGTTTTTTCCTGTGATTTTATCTAGCAGAACATTGCATAAAACAAAAGCAGAAATATGTGTCTTAACCAAAGGTGACACATTTGTAACCCATATGTTTTTCTTCCTGTGGAAACAAAAGCATTCTCAAACATAATGCATCTTTGACTTTACTTTAAAATTAATGCTTTTTAAAGTTACAGGTTGGTACAATTTAAAATTTCTTATAAGTTGTATCACGGCAGAAAAGGGTTAAGACTGGAAACTGCTGGCCAGCAGAAGAGACCTTGAGTGTTATTGTACTGAAGAACTTGGCTCAGAAAAGAAAAGAGGGGGCGGCAGCAGTGGGCATAGAGAGTGTCCTTGGTTGCCAACGTTTCTAAAAAAAGTTTTTTTGTTAACTTTTTTTTTTTTACCATGATCTCAGATTTTTTGTTTTTTAATTGCAAGCAGTCAATTTCCTGTCACCCGTGTGTAGGTCCCTCTCTCATGCCTAAGGCAAAGACCCTCAAGATACAGAGAGAACAAGGGAGAAGGAGCTGCCCTGTTCTGCTGCTACAACTGGCCTCTCTCAGTCCACCCGCTCCATCCCAGGTGTCCCTGCTCCCTGGCCTCAGAGCCCCACAGGCCCCATCCAGATCCTCTGCCACATTGCATTTCCCGCAGTCTCAAGGCTTAGTTCTCAGCACCCAGGCAGTGTATTCTCTGCCATCAGACCTGGCTCAGGGCTAGGGATACAGACCCTAGATGGGCTGCTGCCAAGTCACCTGCATTCTCACGTAAGTTTTGTCTCTCTCTCTTTTTTTTTTTTTAGTTCTCATCAGTCCAGTCTTAAATATAATATACAGGAGACAATCGTTTCCTGGAACTCCAGGGGATCATCATCCGCCCAATGTAGCGGCTCCTAAAGACATTCCAAGTCAAAGTCAAAGGCATGCACCCCCTCTCTCTCAGTCCCCAATTCCTTTTGCGCGCTCTCCAAGATTTTGCCTCTCTCCTCACCATCACTAAAGGCTGGGGGAGAGAGGCTGGGTCTCCATAGGGGCCCTAGGATGCTCGAGGATATAAGTCAAGAGAGAAAGAAAACAAAGCAACAATTACCATAACATAACACAAAGAGACTGTCAAATTTCCGGAATGAGACATATAGTGACATTTTCTCCCAAGGTGGGAGAAACCCAAACAGCTGTCTCTGAGGTAGCTGCAAATGATCCTGTCTACTGACCTGGGACTGGGAGAATTCCCACCCCTGTCTACTGACATGGGACTGGGAGAATTCCCATCCCTGTCTGGAAATGACCCGGGACTGGGAGAATTCCCATCCCTGTCTACTGACATGGGACTGGGAGAATTCCCATCTCTGTCTGGAAATGACCCGGGGCCAGCAAAGCCGCTGTCTGGAAATGGAAGACAAGTCGTCCGTTGCTTCTCCAGGGTCTCTCTGCTACAAGCGCATCATCTACTTCAGAGAACACCTGTCAATACCCAAATCCCAAATCTGTTGACAGGTACAACACCAAAGCAGCCATAGTCAGACAGACAAGACAAAATGACAGAGACAGAGACAAGAAACAAAAGACAAAGAGCGCTCTCTTACTGGTAGATGCTAATGAACCTCCGGACTTTCATCATCCTGGTGGAATCTCTGGGGTTCCCGGCCAACACACCAAATGTTGTGCCCAGATTATGACCCCCCAGAGAGAGACCACCAGAGAGGCCCAGACTGTAATAAGCAAGGCTTAATCAGCATAATACAAACATGTTTGGAACCCCTGTCTCCAAATGACCCCCTTGCAGCAAGGTAGAGAGAGGAGTTGTATCTCCTCTGTGGGGTAGGCTTTTAAAGGCTTAACTACAAAGGGGCTTTTTGAAGCTGCTTTGACACAGGTGCAAGGACTTTTGCTCCCTCCCATTTTGTTAAGTCAGCTTTTTCTTGTTCTTAGAACAAGGCTACTGTTCTTGAGTTAGGCCATCTTTATCAGCCTGTATCAGGTGGCTGGCTAGGCTACACTAAGTGACCTTGTGCTCGGAATCTCATGGGTGGGAGAGAGGAACCCTATTATACCTGGGAAAACATTCTGCTAGGAAATTTCTTCTCGCCCCTTTGAGAATAAGGGGTGAGGGTCCTACAGTGAGGATTGGGCAGTCTGTGGGGTCACTGGTAGTGGGACCAGGATTTATCCCTAATGCTCATATTGGCATCTTGGAGCATATTCTCTTTGGAGGGATACCTTGGTCAGCCTAGATATGGGGGGAGGACCTTGGTCCTGTCTCAAAGTGATGTTTCAGACTTTGTTGACTCCCCATGGGAAGCCTTACCCTCTCTGAGGAGTGGGTGGGGGTGGGTTGAGGGAAAGAGTTGGGCAGAGAGTGGGAACAGAGATAACTAAGCAAAAGGAGAAAAGATTGTATTAAAAAAAGAATTTAACAAAATTAAAGGAGACATTAACAATAGAACAATAATAAAGATTTAAACAAAATTAAAGGTGCTATTAACAATGAAAACAGCAATAAAATGAATTAAGCAAAATTAAAGGTGATATTAACAATGAAAACAATAAAAAAGAAACAGAATAAAAGGAGATGTTTTCTCTAAAGAGGGGAAGGACAGCTTATATGGGGAGCTGGTTCTGGGTGGAACTCAGCAGGTATTTCTAGTACCTATGAAATTACCAGGCATGAAAGACACACAAGGGGACCCACTTTAAGAGTTTATTGAGAGAGAAAGACACATGCTCAGGTCTGAGGAAGTTGGTGCAAGAAGAGAGTGTGAAGTGGGCGTGTCCAGCTTTTAAAGGCTGCCTAGCACATGTGCACAGGTGCTTATGTAGCTGTGTCACATGGAGATCACATGACCACATTGCACATAGATCACATAGAGCTTCAGGCTCTGGGTGGCTATGTATGTGTGGCCCTGGAAACCGGAAGTGTCAGCACTTGGGGTGGCTAGACATTTTGCCCAAGCACTGGGTGATGGAAATGAGAAACACCTAACTAAATGTCAACATCAGGAAGAGGGGAAACCAGCTCTGGGTCACCTAACTGCACTGCAGCCACATCTAGTGTATCAGATGATGTGGGCAGAGGCTGATCTAAATTCAGAAGCTGTACTGGTCCAGCTTCTGGCACAATTGGTTCCCAAACTGCAGGATTCTCTAGGGGTTTCAGATCTCCCTGTGGCCCTGCCACAGAAGCTGGTCTCAGAGGCAGCGTATTTTGCATCCCTGAGGCATCCAGTACTGGGGCTTCTGGTGTTGTTGCCCTGATGATGTCACAATCTAAGACAGAAAGAGATGGACCATTAGTGGATGTGTCTTAGAAGTTTTTAGGATGGGGTGAGCTTCCCAGAGATGGCCTTGCTGGTCACACCAGGTCTGTTCATGTCAGAAAATGTCCAGTCCCCTCTCCCCACAACAGGACATCTCACCCCACAGGTGTCCAGCTCTGGCTCCAGGCCAGGGCCTCTGGAGAATTCCATAGTGCAACCCATCACTGAAACCACCCAGGCACCTACCCCAGGCCTCCTCACCCATTCTGGACTCCTGCTCCTGCTGCATTGATAGGAGCTCCTCCGTTTGCATAGCAACCTCTGTGGACGATGCATTTAGCCTTATGTAGTCCACCANNNNTGGCGGTCATGTCAGGATAGTCACAGAAGTCCTGGGGGTGTTTTCTGAGCCACAATGACAGAAACCACAATACAGCACTGCAAGGAGGAGCAGGTTGGCGGGAAGTAGAGTCAGAAGCAAGGCCTTTCCTCACCAGCCAGCACTGGTCCCTCAGATGAGGAAAATGCTGAGCAGCCTGCTTGTTGCTAGGCATGGTGGTCAGGAGTGAGAGGCTGTATGGAGAGGGCTCCAGATATTTTTTGTACCTTTGAGGACCGACTGGAAAAACTGGGCTGAGCTGTGGTGGGGATGAATTCCCCTAGGGCCCTTGAAGTTTCATCCATCCCTATGTTCCTCAGAACCAAAGGGATCATTGGAGATCTCTGTTTTTCTCCACCTACACATGAAGTCTCTGATACCACCCTCTGTGGGGATCCCTAGAGGAGGGATCAACACTAGCCACCAAACATCCCACTCCACAGATGGGTTCTTACTTCCCTCTTCACCCAAGCACACTCACTTTTTTTTTCCTAATCCTTCACACAGTCAGGATAGAAAGATCCTTATCTATGGCATTTCATGAGAGTGTCACTAAGGTCATGTGTCCCCAACCCACCAAGAGATCTGGAAGGAGCTACTTGAATCTGATGTAGGAAGAGAAGCCAGGAAAGGGACGAGGGTGCTGAGGGCTCTTTCCACTCTTCTGACTTCAGTGCTGAGGGTCTAGGAATGAGCCTCTGGTCACAGCTATTCAAGGATCTCCACGCAGTTGGTGGAACCTAAGCTGCCCCCCTGCTAGGTCTCTTGGTTTCTAGGTTTCCCTGCTAGGGCTTCTTGGGTGCCTCCTGGGACTCTTCCCTGACGCCATTCATCCCATCAAACCTAGACAGTCTCTAGAACCTTTGATATGAATGGGCTCTGCTCAGGGCATAAGAAAGGATAGTATTTGACACTTCATGGGGAAAGTGAATGACACACAGTCTAGAGTTGTCTCCCCCACCCCCATCTCTGGCCATGCCACTTTGAAGCTCCAGGCCCAGGACCAATGATGTCACAGTATAATCTTACTTGTCCTAAAGTAGCATACAGTCCCAGAGAAGAGTAGCACCATCCTAAAACCAAACCAGGAGGCTTGAGAGCCTGTACGTGCGTGTAGCCACTCACATTTCAATTATTAGGTCCAGCACCTCCCAGGTGGTAGAAAATTTTTGGTAGATGGTCAAAAATATATATATGCACGCCGTGTCCTGTTGCTTGAAGGCTCTTGGTAAACAACTAATGAATATTCCCAGGTAGTCTGGGCTGTTGGTATTGAACATGAGGGGTTTATCCAGCTCCTTTTGATTCTGAGGCAAGAACAAAGAAGGAAGGAGGTTTAAATATGAAAATTCAGAGACATTAACAACCCATTACCACACACTGAAGTGAAAAGTGGCCATAAAGAATGTTCCTCAGTGTTTTCTCAGGAACACACACCTAGTCAGGGATAAGGGGGACCAGAAAGGTTTCCTGCCACAGGCTGGCTTGTGTTACCTTGGCTTCCATGAGGGAAAATGACCAGAGGTGTTGAATAAATGGCCATACCCAACATCTCAAAAGGTGGCCAAGGCCACGACTCTTGGCTTTTTGATGACCTGAGCCATCAGAAGTCTGTTCGTGGGAGAACATCCTGAATGCTCAAGTGCCTCCAGTGAAGAGCGTCAATTGAGGCTGCCCCTTGCTTCTGGTGACCTGGTAACTAGGATTCTGAGTTCCATCTGGACCATGGCTAAGGAAGTGAGGTCACTTCCTGGGGTCCTCCAGCCTGAGGCTCCCTCACACAGGGTCTTTCTAGTTCTGACCAGGGCTGCCAACTTCTGTCCTTCTGCCTTTGCATGTGCACAATGGGACACAGTTGTGTCCATATGCTCAAGCCACACACTGAACTGGGAATCCTGGCTTCAGCTAGACCCTCAGCTTTGAGAAGGCAGAAAGATTTCAAACCATTCCTTTGGTATCACATGGGTGCCAGAAAAAATAATTTCCTCTTAGGGTCTTCCCACTGTCCTGACATGCTCCCTGTAGATCATTTTAGTGTTGATTTCCAAGGATGTCATCACAGAAACCCTAGACCTGGGCAACTCTATAGTAGTGTCACCAGAGGTAAAGGCACAAATAGGCACATGTGCCCACGTCTTAACAGCCACACTCACAAGAGCATACAGAGAACTCACTTACAAAGGCCCAGGAGCATTTCAATATAGAAAGGGCCATGCGTAGGTGGGCCTTGGGGTTATTAAAGTTTAGGTTAGGGCTAGGATAACAGACAGAAGCAAACTGCATGCACTCATGTTTATTTCTGCCTTTCCCTTAGAGGACCAGGCTGATCTCCTTTCCTTTTCTATGGATTCTAGTGTTGACTCCCTTTAGGCTTCCATAGGCAACTGTGTGCCTCTCCTGAATCTCCAGGTATTGATATCTGGGTTCTGGTTTACACCATGTCAACACCTCTGCCAACGTTCCTTACTCCAAGGGAAAAGTACTCAATAACTTTAAGACTTTGGTAAAAGTTTCTGTATCTTCATTCTTTGATTACCACTTTAAAATTCATTCATATTTAAGTTTCAGGAAACTTAAATGGAAGTGTTTTGAACTTAAGTTGAAGGAAAATGAGAAACTGAAAAATTCAATGCAAAAACAGAAGGAAGAAAAAAGAACCATAAAGAGCAGAGAAAGGCTATTTAGTTCAAGTAGCCACGTTGGGAAGAGGAACAAATAATGGAGTCCAGTGACACCACACTCCAGATTTAGGGTCCTGACGTGAGAGTTAGTTTTAAATACGAAGCAAGAAGTATGCAAAACTAAGCCGTCCTGATTAAGGTGTGGTCGTGCCCACCACTGCGCCATCGCTCCCTCTGACCTAGTGTCTCCTGCAGGGTGATCTGATACGTGACCAGAACTCTGAATCTTTAGGGAGCCAAGTTTTTCCTCAGTCTAGCACCTGGCTTCAGTCTCTTCCCTCTGCCCGCATGAACTTCCTGCAGTGGTTCCATTATTTCTGGGGTGCATTGACCCAATCTCCTCGTATCCAGTCAGGGAGGCACGGTGTCTCTTTGGAGGACCTTCACTGTTTCCAGGACAGTTACATTGCCCAAGTCTTCCTTTACAGTACTGAATTTTGAGGCGAAAAGACGTATATCCAAAATATTACATAAACAGAACCCAAGCAGGAACATTCAAGGCCATGCCAGGCAACCATGCTCAAGGATCATTGCTCTCTATTCTCTTGGCTTAGCTGTTCATGAAAGGACTGGCACTAGGGAGTCCAATTTTGTTGTTGGCTTGGAGACTGGATCTAGTCTTGGAGCGCAGGCTGACTTCAAAAACCTTAGTATTTTCTGCCTTAGCTCTCAAGTACTGAATTACATCTGTGTTTTATGTCAACTTGATACAGCCACGGTCATCTGGGAAGAGGGAACCTCAACTAAGACAGCATCTCCACCAGCTTGTCCTTTAGGGCTAGTCTGTGGTTCATTTTCTTGATTAATGATTGATATTGCAAAGCCCAGCTCACTGTAGGAGGTGCAACCCCTGGCCATTTGATTTTGGTTTACATAAGAAAACAAAACAAGCTGAGCAAGTCCTGCGGGTTATGTCCCAGTGTCTCAAAATGCAGCTCAGGCTCCTTCACTACGTGATGTGTTTCCTTACAGGGTTAATAGACAACACTGAAGAACTTTACACATAAACAGATGGCAGCAACAACAAAAACAGGTGATTGTTTATTGCATTTCTTTCAATTCGTGTGAAAGTTTTGTCTTCATGTAGTTTGTGCAACATAAACATGCAGTTCCTACAAAGACCAGAAGATGGCACTAGATCCCCAGTGGAGTTACAGCTGATTGTAAGTTTCCCTGTGGGTAATGGAATTGAACCTGGGTCCTTGAAAAAGCAGTCAGTGGTGGTTTTTCGTTCTTTTTGTTGGCTGTGGNTTCGCCGGGCGGTGGTGGCACACATCTTTAATTTCAGCACCCAGGAGGAAAAGGCAGGTGAATCTCTATGAGTTCGAGGCCAGTCTGGTCTACAAGAGCTAGTTCCAGGACAGCTAGGACTGTTACACAGGGAAACCCTGTCTAGAAAAACAAAAACAAACAAACAAACAAACAAAAAAGACAGGGTTTTTCTGTAGCCTGTAGTCTGTAGCCCTGACTGTCCTGAAACTCACTCTGTAGACCAGCCTGGCCTAGACTTTACAGAGATGGGTCTGTTTGCCTTGGCCTCCCATTTGCTGGGATTAAAGGCATGTACCACCACTACCTGGCAGCCAGTGTTCTTAACTTCTGAACCATCTCTTAAGCCCCTAAGAGCAAAACACTTCAAGAAAACTGCAGATGCTCTCAGGTGTTCAGTATCCTTAAATTATTTAAAGGTACTGATTGGAGTGCACACTGCTAAAACATGTTCAGTTACCTCTGCTTACAGATTCTAGTTTACTCTTTTGGTCTTTGGAGTATGTGACTGTTTTGTTTTTTTATTTAAAAGTATTTTTTTCATTTTGAATAGCAACCACAGTTTCCCCCCCTCCCCTTCTCCCACCCACCTTCTTCCCCCACTGAACACTCCTCAGAAAGGGTAAGGCCTCCCATAGGGATTCAACAAAGTCTGACATATCAAGTTGAGACAGGACCAAGCCCCTTCCCCCTGTATCAGGGCTGAGCAAGGTATCCCTACAAAGGGAATGGGCTCCAAAAAGCCAGTTCATGCACTTGGGATAAATCCTGTTCCCACTGCCAGTTGACCCAAAGACTGCCAAAGTCACACAACTGTCATCCACATTCAGAGGGCCTAGTTCAGTCCTGTGCAGGTTTCCCAGATGTCAGTCCAGAGTCAGTGAGCTCCCACTAGTTCAGTTCAACTGTCTCTGTGGGTTTCCCAACATGGTCTTGACCCCTTTGCTCATATAATCCCTCGTCCCTCTCTTTAACTGGACTCCAGGAGCTCAACCCAGTGCCTAGCTGTGTATCTCTGCTTCTGCTTCTGTCAGTTATCGGATGAAGGTTCTATGATGACAATTAGGGTGGTCATCAATCTGGTTACAGGGGAAGGACAGCCCAGGTGGCCCTCTCCACCTATTGCTTGGAGTCTTAGAAGGGGTCATTCTTGTGGGTTCCTGGGACTTTCCCTAGCACCATGTTTCTCCCTAATCCCATAATGGCTCCCTCTATCAAAACATCTTTTTCTTTGCTCTCTTTCTCTATCCCTCACTCATATCAACCACCCCACTCCCTCCTGTTCTCCTCCCCACTTGTCATCACCCCTCCTTAAGCCCATATTTACTCAGGACATGTTTTCTAGTTTCCCTTCCCTGGGTGATCCATTTGCCCCCTTAGGGTCCTCCCTGTTACTTAGCTTCTCAGGGGTTATGGATTATAGCCTGGTTATCCTTTTCTCTATGTCTAATATCCACTTATGAGTGAGTGCATACCATATTTGTCTTTCTGGGTCTGGGTTACTTCACTCAGGATGATTGTTTTCCTAGTTCCATCCATTTGCCTACTGATTTCATGATGTCATTGTTTTTTATCACTGAGTCATACTCCATTGTGCAAATACACATCTTCTTCATCCATTCTTGGGTTGAGGGGCATCTAGGTTGTTTGCAGGTTCTGACTATTATGAATAATGCTTCTATGAACATAGTTAAGCAAATATCCTACTGGTATAAATGTGCATCCTTTGGGTATATGCCCAAGAGTGGTATTGCTGGGTCTTGAACAGATTGGGAATAGACTGATTCCCAATTTTCTGAGAAACTGTCATACTGATTTTCAAAGTGGCTATACAAGTTTGCATGTTCCCCTTACTCCACATCCTCTCCAGCATAAACTGGCATCATTGTTTTTGATCTTAACCATTCTGATAGGTATAAGATAATATCTCAGAGTTGTTTTGATTTGCATTTCCCTGATGCCTAAGGATGTTGAGCAATTCCTTATATGTCTTTTAGTCGTTTGAGAATTGGACATTGAAATAATTCTGATGAGAATTATCTGCTTAGATTTGTACTCCATTTTTTAAAATTGGACTATTTGTTATTTTGATGTGTAGTTTCTTGAGATCTTTATATATTTTGGAGATCAGCAATCTGTCAGATATGATGTTGATGAAGATTTTTTCCTATTCTATAGGCTACTGTTTTGTCGTTATTGCCTGTGTCCTTTGTCTTAGAGAATCTTTACAATTTCAGGAGGTCCTATTTATTATTTGCTTCTCTCAGTGTCTGTGTTTCTGATGTTATATTTAGGAAGTTGTCTCCTGTGCCAATATGTTCAAGACTGCATCTTATGTTCTCTTCTATTGGGTTCAGTGTTACTGGACTTACGGAGGTCTTTGAGCCACCTGAACTTGAGTTTTGTGCATGGAGATAGAGATATGGATCTATTTGCATTCTTCTACATGTCGACATCCAGTTAGGTCAGCACCATTTGTTGACGATGTTTTCTTTTCTCCACTGTTCAATTTTGACTTCTTTGCCAAAAATCAGCTATTTATAGGTGTGTGAATCAATAACTGGGTTTTTGATTAGAGTCCATTGATCCACATGTCTGTTCTTATGCCAATACCAAGTTTTTTTTTTATTACTATAGCTCTATAGTAGAGCTTGAAGTCAGGAATGGTGATACCTCAAGCTGTTCTTTTATTGTTCAGGATTGTTTTAGCTATACTGGGTTTTTTGGTTTTCCATATGAAGTTGAATATTGTTCTTTTGAGATCTGGGAAGAATTGTGTTGGGATTTTGAGGAGATTACATTGAAACTGTAGACTGCATTTGGTAAGATGGCCATTTTTACTATGTTAATACCACTGATCTAAGAGCATGGGAACTCTTCCCATTTTCTGATCTCTTTCCCAGTTTCTTTCTTCAAAGACTCAAAGTTCTTGTTATATAGGTCTTTCACTTGTTTGGTTGGAGTTAACCCAAGATGTTTTATGTTATTTGTGGCTATTATAAAGGGTGTTGTTTCTCTGATTTCTTCCTCAGTCTGTTTATCATTTGTATATAGGAGGGCTACTAATTTTCTTTTGAGTTGATCTTGTATCCTGTCACACTACTGAAGGTGTTTATCAGCTGTAGGAATCCCCTGGTAGAATTTTTGGGGTCATTTATATGACTATCATATCATCTGCAAAGAGCAAAAGTTTGACTTCTTCCTTTCCAATTCATATCCCCTTGATCTCCCTTTGTTGCCTTATTGCTCTATCTAGAAGCTCCAGTACTACATTGAATATATATGGAGAGAGTGAATACGTAGTTTTGTCCTTGATTTTAGTGGAATCACTTTGAGTTTCTCTCCGTTTAATTTGATGCTGACTGTTGGCTTGTTGTACATTGTCTTTATTATGTTTAGGTATGTTCTTTGTACCCTTGATCTCTCCAATACTTCTATCATGAAGGGGTGTTGGATTTTATTAAAGGATTATTCAGCATCTAATGAAATGATCATGTGTTTTTTTTCTTTCAGTTTGTTCATATGGTGGATTATATTGACAGATTTTCATATGTTGAGCTATCCCTCTATCTCTGGGATGGATCCTACTAGATTATGTTAGATGATTTTTCTGATGTGTTCTTGGATTCAGTTTGCCAATACTTTATTGAGTATTTTTGAATCAATGTTCATGAGGGAGACTGGTCTGGAATTCTCTTTCTTTGTTGCATCTTTGTTTGCTTTGGGTATCAGGGTAACTGTGGTCTCATAAAAAGAATTTGGAAATATTCCTTCTGTTTCCAGTGTGATGAATAATTTGAGGAGTATTGGTATTACCTCTTCTTTGAAATTCTGATGGAATTCTGCACTGAAACCATCTGGCCCTGGACATTTTTAGGTTGGGAGTCTGTTGATGACTGTTTCTGTTTCTTTAGTGGTCATAGGTCTATTGAAATTGACCTTGATCTTGATTTTATTTTTATCTTGATTTAATTTTGGTATATGGTCTCTATCAAGTAAGTTGTCTTTTTTTTTTAGATTTTCAAGCTTTGTGGAAGGCAAGTTTTTGAAGTATGACCTAATGATTCTCTGTATTTCTTCTGAGTCTGTTATGTCCCCCCCGCTTCACTTCTGGTTTTGCTAATTTGGATATTTTTTTCTGTGTCTTTTGGTTGGTTTGAATGAGGGTTTGTCTATCTTGTTTATTTTCTCAAAGAAACAACTCATTTCACTGATTCTTTGTACTGTTCTCTGTTTCAGTTTTATTGATTTCAGCCCTGAGTTTCATTATTTCCTGATGTTTACTCCTCCTGGGTGAGTTTGTGTCTTTTTTTTTTTCTAGAGCATTCAGGTGTGCTGTTAAGCTGCCTGTGTGAGAGTTCTCCAAATTCTTTATGTAGACACTTATACTATGAACTTTCCCCTTAGCACTGCTTTCATTGTGTCCCATAAGTTTGGGTACATTGTGAATCCATTCTCATTGAATTCTAAGAAGTCTTTAAGTTCTGTCTATATTTCTTCCTTGACCCAGTTGTGACTCAGTGGAGAGTTGTTCAGTTTTTAGGCTTTCTGTAGTCTGTGTTGTCATTGAACTCTAACTTTAACTCATGGCAGTATGGTAAGATACAAGATGTCATTCCAATTTTTTGTATCTATTGATATTTATGTTATAATCGAGTATGTACTTGATTTTAGAGAAGGTTCTGTGAAGTATTAAGAAGAAGGTATATTCTTTTGTGTTTGGGTGAAATGTTCTATAGATGTCTGTTAAGTCCACTTGATTCATAACATCTGTTTGTGCCCTTGTTTCTCTGTTAAGTTTCTATATGGCAGTCCTGTCCAGTGTTGAGAGTGGGGTGCTGAAGCCTCCCAATATTAATGCATGGGGTTTGATTGTGACTTAAACTTTAGTAATGTTTCTTTTCAAAATGTGGGTACCTTTATATTAGGGGCATAGATGTTCAGAACTGAGACTTCATCTTGATGGATTTTTCCTTTAATAAATATGAAATGTCCTTCTTTATCTTTTTTAACTAATTTTAGCTTGAAGCCTATTTTGTTAGATATTAGGATAACTATACCAGCTTGTTTCTTAGGTCCATTTGATTGGAAAAATCTTTTCTGTACCCTTTTCTCTGAAATAATGTCTGCCTTTGAAGTTGAGGTGTGTTTCTTATATGCAGCAGAAGGATGGATCCTGTTTTCGTATCCATTCTGTTAACCAGTGTCTTTTTATTGATGAATTGAGTCCATTGATATTAAGAGATGCTATTAACCAGTATTGTTAATTCCTGATATTTGTTTTGTTTTGTTTTGGTGGTGGTGGTGGCAGTGCATGTGTTTCCCTACTTTAGGTTTTGCTGTTGTGAGATTATCTGTCAATAAGACTAAAATTACATCTTAATTTAACCCATTTCTATTAATCTGTGTATCGCCATGCAACTGTGGCTTACCGGCAAGGTTCTGTCCAGCATCTGTCTCTGACGGGGCTATATGGCTTCTCTCTGACTCCACCTTCTTTCTCCCAGCATTCAATTTAGTTTGCCCCACCTAGCTCTGTTCTGCCCTGCTATAGGCTCAAAGCAGTTTCTTTATTCATTAACCAATAAAAGCAACACATGTACAGAAGGACCTCCTACATCATTTGCTTCCAACACTGGTGACCTGGGTTTGATCCTTAGAACCCTATGGCAGAAGGAGAGAAAAACTCCTCCAAGTTATCCTCTGATCTTCACCTCTGTGCTGTTACACAAGTGAACACACACACACATACTCATGTACATGCATTCATTCATACATTCATGCAAACTCATACATTCACACACAAAAACACTGAAGCACACTTTCTCACACACACAGTCACACATATGCAAGCTCTCTCACACACATGTAAGCAGAGACACACAGACATAGGTGCACCCATACACTGATACACATAGAAAGTGTGCTGAAGCCACTGGCTCAGGGATGCTCAGCTAAGGAGAGGTGGGCCTGGGATTCCCATGGACTCTGAAGCAAGTGCTCAGGTCTGTGAAGCAGCCCATCTTTCCTGTCTCATTGTCATGTGGCCAACGGGATTCAGGGGGCTGTGTCACAGCCAAAGAGATACAGAGGCTCTTAACAGGTGCACAGACAGAAGTCAAGCTTGGGTTCTCCCCTCCCCTTCTGAATCTCTTGTCCCCCAGAGAACACTGCCAGAGGATAAGGCAGATGAAGCTGGCTGTAAGGAAGGCTGTCTGTGATGGGACAGGATAGAAGGGTAGGCAGGCAGGGGTCAGAAGCCTGGAATCTGATCCTAGGGTGGACACTCCCTAACTGGGACCTTGGGCAGCATCCTGCCCTCTCTGGTCAAGGCCTGCAGCAGAGAAGCACCTCCTCTGACTCTGGAGCATTCTGGGCAGGTGCTGCTGTGCTCACAGGAGGACAAATGCCCTGTTCTTGCCCATCTGAGGATGGAGGGAAGGCAGGGCACATCAGGCCTATTGGGAGCTACAGATCCCAGGCTCCTTGATTTTCTTTGCCTGCCTCCAAGTCTTTGCCTGCTGGAATGAACTGAGTACGAGATCTTGCCTGCAGCTTCTCTGAGCACAAGGCCTGCGGATGAAAAATCCCGAGAGCTGGGTGTGGCAAGGATCCCTATAGAAGCTTTTCCCTGAGCACAATGAAGTTTGGCATTTGGCACTCTTGTGTCAAGGATGACCCGTGCCCATGTCTCTGTCTTTCTCCATGTCCTCATGTCTTTCTCTGACTGTCTCTGTGTGTTTTTAAGTCTCCAGACGAAGTTCCCGAGACTCGCATATTGGTCCTGTAGTGGCACAGGAGCTACAGGACCATCCCTGTTCAGATTATAACAAGGCCTACACTGCAGTTATCACAGCACAAATACAGAAGGATTGTTAGCTCCAGGCTGCATGTGCTATGCAGAAGAAGCCCTCGAAACAATGAAAAGAAACAAAAACAACAACAAAAAACAGAGATTACGGAAAAAATTACTCGTCTGGTTCTCCTGGTATGGCACATCAACCTCTGTCTGCAATAGAAAACACACAATCATGTCAGGAGCATTCTTATTGGGAAGGGAGTGTACATGAGCCCTGAGGGTGGGTGCTGTAACAGGTCACCAGGGCCTCTTTGACAGGAACTGGCCAACTTCAGGACTCAGGCCCTTGTGGGTGCGTAGTGTACTTCCCTGGAAGCCACGCCTCCCACCTGAGGGTCATTCACAGATCTGTCAAATGAGAGAATTGGCATAGCCAACTGTCTGCTGCATGGCAGCCCAGAGGCCACTGCAGCTTCTCTTGCATTCTCCCACATCCCTAATGTCCCTTTCACTTCCTTCTTGACTTGGCATTTAGTTCCAACTCCCTGCAACATCCCTGCGTTTACACTAAGCTTAGGCACCCATGGCACTATCAATTCCCTAGCATCAGTAAGTCCCCTGCACCAGGAGGGGAAATGCCCAAGTGCAAGTCCCTCTGTGCCTCTTTATGGATGTGATGCAAGCCCCCTGAGTCCCGTTGGCCACATGATGATGAGACAGGAAAGATGGGCTGCTTCATGGACCTGAGCAATGGCTTTAGAGTCCTTGGGAATCCCAGCTTCACCTCTCCCTAGCTGAGTTCCTGAGTCAGTGGCTTCAGCTGAGTCTCCTTTCCACACTCTCTATGTGTGTCAATGTGTGAGTGCACCTGTGTCTGTGAGTGTGAGTGAGTGTATAGGTGTGTGAATGTGAGTGTGTAAGTTTGGAAGTGTGTGTACATGTGTGTATGTGTGTAAGTTTGAAAAGAATTTATATGTTTATGGCTAGAATCAACTAATGAGTGAGTACATACCATATTCATATTTTTGGGTCTGGGTTACCTCATTCAGGATAGTGTTTTCTATTTCCATCCAT
>LOEQ01002194.1:338589-352130 GCA_001685075.1 Bramus lutescens | reverse complement strand
AGTAGATGTCTGTCTTTGTGTTTGAGGTGTGTTTCTTGTAAACAGCAGAACGTTCTATACACAATGTTCATATTCTAATATCTTCAAAGTCTAACTCTAAATAACTTCACAGTGGAAGTCATTTTCTTAAGGAAGGCAGACAAGCCTGTGCCTTTTTATAGGTGAATTGAGTCACAATTGTGGCATTAATATTTCACAGTTCACTTCTGTTAAATTTCGCTTGTATCTAGCAATTTATAATTGTTATGTCCCTTTGTGGGATTTACCATTGTTATAATGACATTCTGTCACTTGTCACAGGTTTTGACTTAAGGCCTGTTTTGAATGAAGCGAATTCTCGCCTTCTCATTCCTCTTCTGTGAGCATTTCCAAGGCTTCTCTCTTTCGACCTTCACTTCCTCCTTTGTGCTTTAAAGCTAAAGCAGGTCTTCTGGAGGCAGCAAACTGTTGGACCATTGTTCTCCTTGATCTGTTTGTTTGCTCTGTCCTTTGGCTGGATCATCTCATCTATCTAACTTTTAACCAATTATTGATAGGTAAACACTCAGTGCTGCTCTTTCTTGTTTGTTTGTTTGTTTGTTTGTTTGTTTTAATTGTTTTGCAGTTCCTTTGACCCATTCTTTTTTCCTGTCTTTCTCTGTGATTTGTGTGGGGTTTTTATTTGTTTGTTTGTTTTGGTGATGGTTTGCATCTTTATCTTTTATGTGTGCTGTAAATTTTCCCTTTGTTTGTGGTATAAGGCTCAAACAAAACATCTCGGGTTACAGCAGTCTACTTTAAATGATGACTATGTTCCCATACAAAAATTTACATTGTAACTTTACCCCGCATTTTGTTTTGTTGCTGTTGTTAGAAGTAAGCTCAGGGTCAAAAGAAAGGGGTTACCACTCCAATCAAAACGTCTCAAGACAGAACTACCTCTGATCGAAAGGGCTCCCTACACATAAGAGAGGAAATGTGAGCACACAAGGCAGAGATTTGGTTTTTACTGTAAGGTGACCGGATCCTTTCCTCATTGGCTGGAGTCCAATCTCACACTCTTTTGTGATTGGCTAGTCTTAAAAGAATCAGTTCAAAGGAAATGAAGGGAAGAGGGTAGGAGCTGGCCAGGTCCGCCATCAGAGAACGTAGCATGGTAAAAATGTTTTACAGAGTGGGCGCATTAACTCATCTGCATAAGAATTTTACAAGGTGAGTGGGAAATAAAAAGATTTAAATTCCTTATCTTCAAAATTTTGCAGCTCCCCTTTGTCCTCCATGACCCTTCTTAGTCCTGCCTCCCTCTGGTCCTTCCTACCCTAAAATAGTGCCTGTCTACCTTTTTTGTCTTGTTTATATATGTAGTCTACTTCGTCTAAGTTCTGGGCATGAGATAGGTGTCATATTTGCCTTCCCTTCTGTGTCCCCACTCTCCTTCCTTGCCCCTCCCAGGCCCCTTTCTCCTCTCACGTAGGTCAGTCTACGTGAGATCTGTAGTAAAGCAGTGGACAAGAAACAACACACCATGGGCATGTGCAGAAGTCTAGAAACAAGCAAGAAGAAAACTCCTGGTGCTTCTGTGCACGGACTTTTGATTTACTCTGTGAATTAACAGTGTACTATAGCACATGCTTTCAGAGTAGGAACTCTTGATTTTGTTTTATGAAACCATAGTCAATATCTCAAAGTCAATAAATCTCCACCAAGGGCTGATTGAGAGAAAATGTTTCACCCTTGGAGGAGACCTGAGATCATCTAATTCTTGTCCTTATTCCAAAGAGGGAAACCAAACATCCGATGTCGTCAGTGACTCACTCAGGACCCAACAACCAGAGTCAGACCAAAGCCTGCATCTCCCTAATTCCAACAGGCTCCAATCTGATAACGCCAACCCTGTGGTGATTTGTGGGCTCTTACCTTTATTTCTCGAAGATTCAAATTGCTTTACTTTTTGTAAAATATACATACTAAGCCTATCTGATTTGACAAAAAATAAAATGATCTTCACAAGGGATGTAATGATTAATGGAGAATTTAGAAATGCTTATCACAGCTGCTGAGTGCTTCTTTCAACAGAAGTAAACATACGACAACACACGGAGGCTCTTCTGACATCGGCACACAGAGACTGAGCATCATGACCTCGCCTTCTTCTCCTTTGCTGGGTGTTGCACTCTCAGGAGCCCACTTCAGTGTAGAACACGCTCCCACTTTTCACCTTGCATTTGTGTTGCTGCTCCATAGGAGGTGCTTAAAGAGCTTTGCAGCTCATTAATCCTCCACAACCCTCTCTAAGATAGAGTCAGGCATAAATCATTATTCTTATCTGAAAAAAAGAAGCTTAACATTTTTCTCTTAATTTTACTGATACTCTAAATTGTTGATTAATCCTAAATTATACACTGAACATTTAGAATACCACATTCTCTTCTCCCAAAAGATCTTCCTTTCTTTTAAGAATTTGATTTCATGAGGCTTGTGTAAAAAATAGAATGATCAGTCTCCTGTTGAAATCTCCTCCAAGAATCGAAGATTAGGAAGTGGCTTGACTTTTGAGCTGTTTGTCCTTCTTCGCTGAAATGTCCTTTATTGTCCTTCAGCCATGACTAGAAAATGTGATTTTTTTTAAGGAATTGGAGGAATATTTCATGATCCATTCAGTCCTTTATCAGCTAAGATCACCAAGAAAGTCAATGAGTGTCCATTCAACCATGCCATCCTAATTCCCACTAAAATACCAGTTCAACAAACTTCAAAGCTTTTCCAATACAGCAATGGAAGTTAAAGCTTTTCAATCTTGTCTGTCTTGCTTAAGAAAATGACTTCCACTGTGAAGTTATTTAGAGTTAGACTTTGAAGATATTAGAATATGATCATTGTGTATAGAACCTGAAGCCATCACAGTGGTTTCATGGGGATGGCTGCACGATGCACATCTTAGTTAGGATTTCTATTGCTGTGATGCAATACCATGACCAAAGGCAGCTTGGAGAGATGTGGTGGTTTGAGTGAGAATGGTACCCATAGGCTCATATGTTTGATTACTTGGCTCCTCATCGGTGGAACTGTTTGGGAAGGATTAGTGAGTGGGGCATTGTATGGAAGGCATGGCTCTAGGAGCATGTTTTGAGACGTCAAAACTTCACCATTCCCACTTAGCTGTCTCTGCTTCCTGTTTGTGGATCAAGATGTGAGCTCTTGGCCTCTGCTCCAGTACCATGCCTGCCTGCCTGCTGCCATACTGATAATTATGAAGTTCAACTCTCTGACTCTGTAATCCCTCAATAATCACTTCTATAGATTGCCTTGGCCGTGATGCATCATCATGCAATAGAAAAGTAACTAAGACAGAAACTGGTGTACTAGGGAGTGGTCTGTTGCTATGACAGGCTGGACCATGCTGCTTTTAGAAGAATGTGGAAAACTTTGGGACTTTGGAATAGGAAAGCTTGAATGCTATAAGCAGGGCTTAATGAGCATCCTAGTAGGATCTTGGAAGACAGTCATTCAGGGGACATTGTGGATTATGGAGGCCCAGTGTAAGAAGTTTCAGAGAGAAAAAATATTAACAACTGTGTTAGACAGCTTTCTTGTGATATTTTGGCAAAGAATCTGGGTGCTTTCTGTTCTCGTCTAAAAGTCTACCTGAGGCTAAACTGAAAATTTTGGGGACCAGTTTCATTGATGGGAGAGCCTAGGACAGCCTGATATTGATCCTGTCCCTATCATCAGTAATCTCAGAGCTACAGTGAGAAGGAACAAGTGAGGAGTAAAGAAACAAAATGTACAGTTTGAGGAGGAAAGGAGCATGTGGAAGTTTACTCTGGGTCCCAAGGCTTATGCTAAATGTAAGACCCTACCTGGCTAAGCTTACAACTTTTCAAAAGCAAGGCTTATGTAACAAAGGACCACTTGTGTGGACGTCACTCAAGGAGAAGCCAGGTTCCACTTCAAGCAGACAGCCCAACTTGGGAGCATGGGCCCTGAAATTCTGCCTTTAGAGTCATGAATGACACAGGTGTAGAGGGGTTGTAGAATCTTCCTCTGGAGCCAGGTGTGTGGCAGGGGAGCCCCTGAGTGTTGAAGTTGTGACGATGACGCCTCCAATGCATTAGAGACCCCAGGATGTTGGAGATGCTAGAACTATGAGAAGTCTGCCAACCAGAGCTGCAGACTGGGAGTAAAACCATCCTGAGAGAGAGGTGTGCGTTTCAGTCAGCAAAGTTGGAAGGGCAGAGCCATCTAAGCCCTTTGACATCAGACATGGAACTGTAGGATTTAGAGTTTGCCCTGCTAGGTTGTGGTTTTGCTTTGGCCCAGCTTTTCCTCCCAATGCCCTGTTTTCTCTCCCTTTGGAATGGTAATGCACATTCTGTGCCATTGTAGGTTGGAAGTGTGTAATTTTTTTTAAATTCATGGGATTATAGTTAAGAGATTTCCGTTATTCTCAGAAGAGACTTTGGATTTTGAAACTGTGTTGAGACCATGAAAGAATATGGGGATTTTCATAATTGTACTAAATGCATTTTGCATTGTTATATGGCCATAAGCCTGTAGGGAACGGGGAGTCAAATGCAATGGTTTGAATGAGAACCATCTCTATAGGCTCACATGCTTGAACAGTTGGTCCCCCAGTTAGTAGAACTGTTGGAGAAAGATTAGGAGTTGTGGCCCTGCTCGAGAAGGTGTGTCACTGGGGATGGGTTTTGAGGTTTCCAAAGCCCAGCCGTTCTCAGTTACCACTCTCTACTTCATGCCTATGGATCAAGATGTGAGCTCTTGGCTCCTGTTCTAGTCCCATCCCTGCCTACCCACTGCTGCCCTGCTCTCTACCATGCTGCTCATGGACTCTAACCCTCTGATAGCGCAAGCCAATGCCTTCTTTATACTTTGCCTTAATTGTGGCATTTTATTGCAGCAGTAGAAAAGTGGCTAAGATAGGAGGAAAAGGGTTATTTCGCCTTATATTTCCAGGTAACAGACCTTTGCTAAGGGAAATCAGAGCAGGAAGTCAGGCAGGGCGTAGAAATGTAGAAGCGGGAGCTGATGCAGGAGCCATGGAGGAACTGTGCTTGCTGGTGTCCTCCTCAAAACTTATTCAACCTGCTTTCTTTCAGCACTCAGAACCACCAGCCCAGAAGTGGCCCAGCTTATTTATAGTGGCCTGGGCTCTCCCATAGCAGCCATCAATCAAAAAATGCCCCCAACCTCAGCTTGCCCATGGGTCAATCTGGGGGATTCAAGACTAAGATTCCCTCTTCTAAAGGACTCTAGCTTGTGTCAAGTTGACATAAAACTGACCAGTATGGACCACTTATCCGGATCAAACAGCTAGGTATAGTTATAGCCAGCAGCAGTGAAAATGATAAGGGCATAGTGATAAATTAATACCACAATGCCACCATGATTCCTCATGCAAGATAACATCTGCCTTGTAACTTATTTGATAGCTATTCAAAGTTTATTTGACAATGTTTTCAAAGCCATTTTAGGCCACCATAGTGTATTTTTTCCGGAGTGTAGGGTTATATTATATTATACCTGCAGCCAGGAGGTGTTCGCAGCTAAGGGATAGTTACTTTTCAGGGGAAGACTGCTGAGTGGGCTCTTTTGAGATTTACTTACAGTGACAAAGCTGGGGTTTGTTGAACTAGGAGACAATCAGAGATGTGTTTTCTTCCTCATTCCAAATGGCTTCTCTGATGTTAAACTAAACCTCCTTTGTGGCCAGACAGCTTATGCTCTGTCCTACTGCCAAGAGGGTCGGTGGAAAAGCGTCTTGCACCACCCCAGCTGGAGGAGAGCCCCTGTGTATTCGGTTCTCCCTGGAGGAGCATGCAGGATGATGTGAGGGACCCCTTCCCAGAGGAGAAGCAAGTAGGTTCCTTTAACAGAAAGCTTAGCTGTGTTTCCAGAGGTTTCTGGACTTCCGGGCTCCACTTTGTTTTAGGTTCTTGGATGTTGTTTTGACCTAAGAAATCCTCATCATAATTTACAAGCTGTCTGAAAGTTAGCATCTCTAACTGCCTTATATAACAATGGAAGCATAGCTTGGTGTTACTGAGGAGTTAAATTCCCAAATGATCCCAAGAGTGCAGTTAGCTTTATTCAGTATCTGAGAAAATACTGAAAACTGATTGAAAATATTAAAAATCAAAAAAAAATGAACTGGATGTCCACCTCAATTGCAAAGTACAAAGCTAAGAAGCAAGTTAGAAGTGGTCCAAACCCACATGGAAAAATGTTCTGTTTGCTCTAGATGTGTTAAAAGTAGAGTCGGGGAGTCTGAAGTTTACTAATGCTGTCTAGACCTCTGCCTCTTCTGGTCAAAGGGGACTGAATGCTTAAAGAAGGGATTTTTCTACTGTGAAATTTTCTCCCTGCACCTTTCCTCTCTCTTAGAGATGTTTTCCCCTAGCTTACCTCTTCCTTCTTTTTGCTTCGCCATTAATTAGTAGATCCATTTATTTTCCATCTGTAGGATCTGGAATAATAAGGCTGCTTTCCTAAAGTATTAGTCCCTGGATGTTGTACGTCAAGTAACTAAGTCTGGTGAGTCCAGGAGTGTCTTCCTAAGAAGCCACAGTTAAGTCTGGAAAAAGAGGGATGGATAGAAGGAAGGGGTCTAGAGCAGTCAGCTGTCATCTGGATGGAGGAGTAAGGAAACTGCTATGGCTCAGGCCTATGCAAGATGCAAAAGTCAATGTGGTCACCTGAGTCCGGTTATCCCCAGGAACATCTCTTGGCTCACACGGCTCATGTGTTAACCAGCTTTCTCCTTGACCCTACGTCATTCTCTAGATCCAGCATTTCTGATGACCCTTCGTCCTAGAATTTGCTAAATGGGAGTTGGTCCTTCTCCCTTCCCCTCCAGACTGCCTTGGGTATCCTTTGAGCTAAAGATCTGTGCAAAAGAAGAGGTGATTTTAGAAAGCTGGGAGCAACAGAAAATGAAAGAAGAAAACCACCTCCCTCCATCCAGCATCACTTAAAATGTTTGCCGTGGAATCAGGAAGACAGGCAGCCTCAGTGGGCATCAGAAATAGGTTTCAAAATACAATTATGTATAAATCTATTATAATTACTCCCTCTTTTTTTTTTGAAAGAGTGATTGTGGGAGTTTAAGGAACTGTGTTTGGCGTTCTAATGGCTAAGTTTCATCACCCTGCAGTCTTCCTCCTGGTTGCTAAAAGTTTCCTTCCTATAATTGCAGAAGAGTTTAGCATCTTAACAATAATGGACATGTTTTTAAAAGATTATTGCCAAAAGTGCATTCTTTATTCCAGGGAGACTCTGTAATAGATACTGGCATTTTCATAATGATACAGGCAAGCTGTAAGCTATTACAGTTTCCTGTAGAGTAACTTAATCTTCATATTGTTTTGTATGTCTAGAATTTTAATAGTGTTTTTAATTTAGAAAAGGAGGTTTATAACATATTACTAATTGCATGTGAATAGGAGCTAAATACACAACTACTGAATTTTATTCTGAAAACAAACATATTTAAAAAGTACTTAACCCAGTGTAGAGAAAGTAACAAAGAAATTAAAGAAAGCCACAGAGGAGGAACAGCAGCTCTCATGGGCTAACAGAGGCAGGGTTAGCATGTTTGGAGTGCTTGCAATATTTTGATCTATAACTGAAACAGTAAGAGGAATAGAAATGGCCCCTCCTAACTAAAATTAAAATATTTTATAACAATTGATGACATAATTTGTTACCCATACTTATGCATGTTTGCTTAAGACTTAATAACACCATCCATCCATGGGTCCCCAGGAAGTTGCAGCGATAATAACACTCCTGGCGATCCTTAGTGACTTAGAGTGCTTAGTAAGCATACTAGATAACAAGGTCATTTGAGATCATTTCTAGGTTGAAAAACCAGACCCGGAAAATAAGGCAACCACTGTGCTTTTTTTTTGGGGGGGGCAGGTGAAAGAACAGACGGGAGATGGGTTTTCTTAAAAATAAGAGTAGTTATTGGAAATATTTGTATTTTATATGGTTCTAAGAAACAGCTCAGTGTCTGAATCTAGACTTATATCACCATGCATAATTTCAACACTCTTGGCATGCCACCCAGCTCCTCTCCAGCGAGCTGGTAGAGATGTGCTTGGTGAACTAATTCAGGAGGCTTTAGTACTATTTTTAAAATCTAGCTTTTATATTAAACAAACCACTTCGTTATTTTGAAAGGAGTTATAATCTACTTAAAACTGTCATTCTCTGTTTCTGACTTGCAATTAGATGATATTTCCAAAATGTCACACCAAGACTCTGCTTGTACCATCACCATAATTGAATGTGACAGCCAAGATATTATATCAATACCTTTTCCATAATTAGCAATAAGGATCCTGCCAAGGGTTAACTAGAAAAGTTTCATAAACATTTTTCTACAAATGGTCCTGAAGGCAGTATTATGCTTTTAAAATCTGCTAATGGAGCAAAGACCGGTGACAAGCAGGAGACAAATCTGGGAGCAGCACTGTTTGGCAGGGAGAGTTTTGTGCTGTGTGATGTATGTTATGTAAATGAGCTTATTAGGACTCTCATCTATTTTATTATTGGTGACCAATTTAATAGAGGCATTTAAAAAACAATATTTCTGCCTGCCTCCCAGAAGTGAAGAAGATACATTGATATAATTGAGAGCAAATGATTGCGTGTCTTGCCATTTAATCATGTCATTTTTCAATTGCTATTTTTTGCACTCCACTGCATGCTTATAGAATATTTAGCTTAAATATAGATTAAATCCCAGAGTTTGACACTGAGCTTGGGTCTCTGTATTAGCTAACATTGTTGTAGAAATTTGGAACCAGCTCAAATACAGAATCCTTTATTTTATTTTATTTAAAATATGTAAATCGTCAGTCAAAGACCATTTGCATTGCTCTAACTTTTGTCTACTTTAAATAATTATTGACTTCTAGGATGTAAATTCTCACTTGCAACATTTTTATGACATCCATGTAACCATGCACAGATTTGACTAGGATCCAGCTGTTAGGACTCAAAGAACTTTTGACTCTGAGAATGTTGATAATCATTTATTTAAAGGACATTTTCTATCTTTGTTTAGTCTCTTTACTATTTCTGAGAAAAGGAAGTGCTTCCACTATGAAATGGACTATCAAGTCCAAGAGATAAGGAGGCATCGTTTGCTTGGTTTACTGGCAGATTGTAGACCCTTAACACAGCGTCCATTTTAATAGGTGTTTCATACATATTTGTTCAATCAATAATGTGGATTTTTCATTTTTATTATCAAAACCATCCTAGATTCAAGTGTAACATATGTTACACATTTTTATATAATTGAATACCTCCAAATAGATAGAGATTCGACTTCTAAATGGTTGACGTTACTGGCTCTTAACGATTGTAGCTTTATGCTTGTGGTCAATTCTGGTTAAAAGTCTAGGACAGAAGAGTCTGAGAATGCAGAGATTGTACAAGCATCTTTAGCTTGCTTCTGAAATGTTGGTACTTTTTCTGAGTTGGTTTTCAATTCCACCTCCCTGGGTTAAAATTCTGCCGTCGATGCTTGAAAATTGGACTGCTGTTTAAACTTGAAATCACCATTTTCTCACTTTTAAATCAGTCTAGCATCTCTCTGTCTGTCTGTCTGTTGTCATCTACCTACACTTCTACCAGTTTCTGTGCTTTTGTGACCACTGAATGAGTCAACCACACAATATTACAGAAAGAGGCCGGTAAGGTGGCCCAGTAAGTCACTTTTTATTATCAGGCCTGCTGATCTGAGTCCAATTCCATGACCTGACATTGTGGAAGGAGAAACTGATGCCTGCAAGTGGTACTTTGACGTCATACCCCCCCACACACACGGGAGGATGTTAAAATATACACAAAACAAAACATTAGTTATTGATATATATGGAATTAGTGAAAGTAACCGTAACCCATAAAATATTGTACAGAATAGTGCTCAAATGATTGATAAGCAATTCCAATAATTATTCTTTTATGCTCAAGTGAATTTGGGTAAAATAGCTGAAGCACATATGACATTGTTTTTATTTTGTATTTATTCATATACATGTGATATACATGTGAGCAACAGGATTATCTTCAGTGCAGTATATGACGATCGTCTTATGTCAGGTCTTCCATTTTTCCACTGAGGCTACCAGTGTTGTATGTGACAATTTCATAAGCAAAATAAGAACCGCATAACAGCAATAATTATGCATAATTAATATATTCATTTTCTGTATTTCCTCAACTCATCTTTAAGATCCAGGCTTCTCTGTGTACTTTTTTGTTTTTGGTATTTCTAAAAGAAGGTAATTCTTAGAATTGAACTATATTATTTTTATCCTAGAGAAAATGTCTGATCTGTTGAGTGAAGTTTATAGGTCTGTATTGATAACTCTACCCCTGTAGGCCTTTTAGCTCTTACCTTAGAAAACCAAGCTGTCCCAACTCTGCGTTTATAAGTGTATTATTGGTCCTTTTACTGGCCCAGGATTGTATAATAATAATCTCTAATTTCACGCATTTTTTTACTTAATCATAAAATAGGCTTTTAATTTTTTTCATTTTTTATTATTGAATGTGTGTATGTCTGCTTGTGATATGTGTGTGAGGATGTGTGAGTGTGGGGGGGTATGAGTGGGGGCTCATGCCAAGGCTTGGATGCTAATGTCAGAGGGCGTCCTTGGGAGTGAGCTCCCTACTTTCACCAAGGGTTCCAGGATTTGACCCAAATCATCAGGATTGAATGGGAGGTGTTTTTATCTGCTAAACCATTTTGCCAGCCACCAAATAAGTCTTTTATGACATAAAATTATTCTTGATGTAAACATTATCTCAAGACTTTCCATCGGAACATTAAATTACATTGTTTTTATATCTGTACATATTATAGGATGTCTTCTCAGAGACGCATTATTGATGAGGCAATCTAAAGTATCACTGGTTTTATTGGATGGTTCTTATTAGGTGATGATTTTTGTGTGTGTTTACATTTTCCTCCAGGCTCATATCCACATGCAGACAAACTAGAGCATAAATTCTATGAAAGCAAAGGTGTGACATATGTAACACTGAGAAAGTGCTCAGCACACAGTGGGCACTCTAGAAGTTCATCTGGTGGGTGGGTGGATGGATAATAATTTAGGAATTATTATCATCAGACCCTACATTAACATCTAGATTTTAGAAAACTATGATTAAACTTAAGATTTTCAACTCTTCTTCCATAATGCCTGTACTCTCTTCCACCTTCCAATCTTCAAATGTCTCCTTCTGGTCCCGTGGGTCCTAATCGGTCTCTTGTAGCTTGTAATAACCTTTCTTGTTCTCCAGGCCCAGTGCTGGCATTCAGCGGTTATACAGCACGTGGGAGCCGTGGCCTCACCGTTCACAAAGCACGCTCCCTCCCCTTGCCTTGCTGAAACTTACAACATCTTGATGAATTAGCTGTTATCAGCAACCTTTGCCTTGTATTTCTAGCTCTCCCTTGGGGGAATCAGCTGTATTATAAGCTCCTAAGAGGCACGACGTCTTGCTAGATGCCTGTCACCTGCCAATGTTAATCCTGTAATGGAAAGTACAGTGTTTGGCGCATAACTGATACCCATCAAGAGGTTACTGTTATAATAGATATCACTCACACGGCCTTTGCCAAACTTACCTCGTTGGCAATGATCTGGAATCAAAGAGTCAAAGGCTACTTCTGCCCCAGAGACACTCTACACTACAGGTTTGTTTGAATCAGAGTTTAGGACTTGTATGTTTGTGTTTCCAAAAATGATCTACTGAGGGAAAATCTCTAATTTGTAAAGTTTAATCTACTCTAGGTATAATAGAGTTCTCAAGCTTTAGGCTGCAGTCACTTGTAGGTCTTCCCTAAGCCATGACTCACTGTGCCTCGCCTGAGAATCCCTGATTCGTATAGGTGTGAATGACACCCGAGAGCCTACAAGCTAGCTTTCTTTTCTTTCTCTCTTTGAGATACTACCTTACCCTGTACCCCAGCTGGCCTGGTAGTTACTGTTTAGCTCAGGCTGACCCTAAACTTACTGTCTCCTTGCTCAGACTCCTGACTATTGGGGATTATATGCATACTCCGAGTGACTGGGGAGACTGTGAAGAATTTGCAGTTCTATGTTCTGGGGTGATTGATGTAAGTACTCTCTGATCTGGAGAACACACCCTGAAGATCCCTGTTCCTGGAAACATCACTACATCTAGCAGACAGGAGGAAAATTATCACCCCATGAAATCAGAACGGTGAAACAGGAAGAGTCCAAAAATTTAAAAAAGAAATTACATAGCAGGAGTTTAGGAACTTGCCAAAAAGAGAGATCTGTGCTCTTGATGCTGTTTAAACGAGAACACCTGTGTGTTGCTGTTCTTTTCTCCTCCTGTTGCTTCACTCACACTAGGCTGAAGGCAGCCAAGGCCATCCCTGCAGATCGCTCCTCACTTCCGTGCTTGCCTCGTACATAACGTACTCAACCATATATGGTTAAACAGTTGGACAATATAGAAGGTGAAGTAATGCTCGCCTTTATAAAGAGTATTGCTTCATAGATTTCCATCTTAATAGATCATCTAGCATCCCAAGACTTAGTTCATGTTGACCTACTCAAAAGAGCTAACATGAATAAAAATTCTGTCAGAAATATTGGGTAGAAAATGCTTTGGAGTTTCTACAGTTAGATTTGCTTCGTCGTGTTTGACATTTGCTTAGTTTGGGGGATTTTTGAACTATTTTTTTCTTCTCATTGCTCCTCTTTTCTTATTTGGCATATGTTTTTAATATAACAGTTCCTGTAATAATCATACTTGTTCTTTTATTGTGTGTTTATTTGATTTGCATTCATTCGCATTTTGTGAGGTAGCTAATACTCATTTGATGTCAAGAATGTGTACATGCAAATAAATGTTCCTTTTTTGTATAATATGTTTTCATTTAAACAAATGTGTAACACCGTGATGGCTAAGCACTGACATCGGAAGTCTTCCCTTCAGGGCTGCTAAGAGCTTAAAGCCAACCGCGAATGTCTTATTTGGCTTGGTGGAAAACGGTAGAACACTTACTTGGTTAGCATTTGTGAGGCTTTGGGTTCAAATCGCAGCACCACAAAAGGGAAACAGAAGTTGTTGTTCTTTGTTTTAAAATCGTATTTGGCACACTAATATGAGTGCTTAAGCATGGAAAAAATTGATTAAGCTGGGAGACACACAAAACAAAGCACACTTCCCTCCAAAATTCATGTGTTCCGCCATTGGTGGATTAAAAGTCAGATTGGCAGTTTATAAATGTAGGAGGAAAGCTGTTATCCTGTTAGCAACTGTCTTACAATGTGACCCCAAACAGATACCTTCAGTGTGTGGGACATCTGATTGTTTTATGGGAAAAAGAGGGTAACTTCTCGGCTCCAAACCATGAAAGTTTGATGATTTGTTTCAGCCTTTCCGTGTTTACTTTTTAGAAATATGACAAAAGTTGGTGGAATTGAATGGAATGATTGGGATGGAGGAAGGGTGGATATGGGAGCAGGGAAGTATTTATCTTAATT
>LOEQ01002194.1:321817-338173 GCA_001685075.1 Bramus lutescens | reverse complement strand
GAGGGAAATGGGAGGAGGGGAGGAGGTGGAAATTTTTAATAAAAATAAAAAAATTAAAAGTTGGTGGAAACTTTATGAAAAATAAATAAAGGGGCTAGTTAAAAGCTTGAGAGTAGCCTACCAGGACAGTTCTACTGGGAGTTGACACTAAGGTTCTGATAAAGACGGGCTGGTACAACAGTCAAGTGTTTAGAATCCCTTTCTTAGACGTAATTGAAATTCCTTTTAAAAATTGTTTTTAGCCTCTTCCTATTTCTCAAGAAGGTGGTGTGACTCGCATCAGAACCAGTAGGATTTCTTTAGAGCATGCTTCAGAGTTGGCTGTAATGAGTAGCACTGTGGATGTTTCTCTGCCCCTCCCCTTTTCCAGCTCCCAACACAAGAACCACTTCTTACCACCTAAGCCCGCTTGATTGTGCTCCACCTTTACAGGTCTCTGGGCTCTCTATCCCTTTAACTTCCATCACTCATATTGGGCCCCTGGCTCCTATCATTTCCTTACAGGTGAATGAACTCCCAGCAGCAACTTGCTTGTACGCACATCACTTGGTGTCTGTCTCTGTTCTCTCTCTCTCTCTCTCTCTCTCTCTCTCTCTCTCTCACACACACACACACACACACATAACTCTTTCTTCTCTTTTCCTCTTTCTCTCCCTCCCTGCCACAGAATACTGTACTTATTTATTGTTCATATCTAGTAAAGTCTCTGCTCCTTGACAGAAGGATCAATGACTTGTTCTCTGTGTAATCCTCCATTACAGAAAGAAGGCCCAGCAAGTGGAAAACATATCACAGATGTGAGGAGATCATGGAAGGACATTCATCTTATTCTATGACTTCCTTACTTACTTAGCTGGAGTTTCTGCTTTGTAAAATATATTTCTCTAAAATCTAAGGCAGAAAATAATAATCATTTGCTCCCACTAGTTATATTTAACATTTCTCAGTACATATGGAGAATGTGTATCTCAGTTTATTAGAAAAAATAATGTAGAATACTGATTCTAAGGAAGGTTGCCAACAAGCCACCGATTTTATTTAGTATGTGTGATTATAAATAAATACATTTTGATGGTTGTCAGGGAAACACATTTATGTAGGAGAATGTTATCAACTGTCTCTAGGTAAAAAGAGATACTGAAACAATGTTAGGTATAAAAAATCCTCCAGTTTCCTTTTAACAGTTCACATAGAAAAAAATTAATCTAGGATATAGATTAAACCCTTAAGATATTTAAAGTGAAAACTGCCGAATTGTGAGGATGTAAAACTCAGATACCAAAAGTTATCAGTACCTGCTTTTGTGGTTTAAATTTTTAGAATGTTGTTTATGTGGGACTACAGTGTACATGCATAGTGAGTTCACATCAGCATGGGGGTGTGTGCATCCGCATTTGGACATGAGGCACAGAAGAGAACATAAGATGTCTTCTAGTGTTTTGTCTTAATGGCCTGAGACAGGGTCTTTCTGCACCCAAATGCATCTTCAGCTGGGCTGGGTGGTAAGGGAGCCTGAGTTTTCCATTCTTGCAATGCAAGAGCTCTGACCCATTTCTTCAGCCTTGCTTTTGTAGTTTTTAAGGTACTGTATTTATCTTGACTTGCTTGCATTAAGATGTAGATGCAGATTGTCTAGATATGTAGATACTCAATATATTCTGGACACTTTCAAGAAATCATGGTCAGTAATCTTTATGAAAAATGTATTACATCCCAAATAGCCTTTGTGAGGACTTTGTAGGTGAATGAAGCCCATCTGAACTGCTTTGCAATGTGGCCTGAGATAACTCCACACAAATTATTAGTGCCGTTCATTAAGATTTTTCCCTCAGCTAGAAACTTCGAGGTTTTTTGTTCGCTTATCGATATGCACTTATTATTCTACTAAAGAGAGGTTTGCAAAATCCAATTCCATCAAAACATCTCCTGATTTTTTTTAGTCCTTTTCTTTTAACAATTTAGCCACAGTTCAAAACCCCAAATCATCAACATTCATGTCTGTAGGTCTCATTTGAACCAATTTCAATTGGCCATAACCATAACACTTTCTTGCATATTCAATATTTGGGCAAAATTTGGTATTAGATGGGCTTCATCATTTGCATGCCTTGACAATCGTAAATTAAGAGGACAAGTTGAAGTGAAAGTATGCATGTGTGTGTGTGCATATGTATGTGTGTGTGCATGTGCACGCGTGTGTGTACATGTATGTGCGTGTGTGTGTCTCACGGTATGGGGTAGGAGTGTGGTTTGGGAGGTAGTTGGGAGAACTGCTGGAGAAGATGAAGACAGTATTATTGCTTTACTAGGCTCCAAGTTTGTCTTTGCTTGTCTAGGGGTTTCCTGTCCTCTACACTGAACTGGTGAATAGCATCAGTAAAGGAATTTGTCAGAGCCAGGGTGGTATCGGGAGTTATATATGAAAATAGCAATGTACCCTAGGAAAATAAAGAAGGATTGGTCTAGGAAACCTAGCTCAAACAGCAGCTCTCATAAGACATGAATAATAAAATTCCTAGTCATATTTTGCCATAAATAGAGGTTTGGGAATTTGTCATTCACCTCTTTTAAAATGCAGAAATATTAAAGGTACAGGTTCTCTCATTGTGGAAATAATAGAATTCCAGCTATTACCGAGTTAGGGTCATTTAAATGGATATAGCATGCATTATAGCAGTAAGTGGAACATCTGTATGGAATGTCCACCTGCTGGTTGACTACTCCTACCCTGTGCACAATTCAGCGAACAGCACTTAATCATCTCAAGACTTCTTTTAATGAAGCCTTATCTAGATTAACATTTTAAGCACAAATACTTTCAGGCATTAAAACCCTCACACTAAATGAAATTGCATTGTCTTGTTTACCCTTTTTGATTAATAAGCAATCTGCTAACTGTTGGAACAGTCCAATTGTGGCAGGAGAAGGAGATTAGTAATTCAGTGATGTTTGTGGGTATAATCATCATTTCTCCTGAAGGCTCTGAATTAGAATATCACTTACACACTATCCGTAGGCAAAGAAAGGATATAATATTTTTAGACATGTGTACCCACTATTTTGTTTCAATCGTTCAGCTTAGGGTCAGCGCAGCAATACAAATGCTTCTGAGAGGCAAAATGCTATTTTGATGCATGCAGATCCTTTTTAAATGGTGTGGGTGTCTATTAAAAGAAACAGAATAACTGGCAAATTGTGCAGTAATAATCCAGTGTCTCAATTTCTGTTTTAGGAACATTATTGCTTTGTTAATCAAGTATTGGAAGAGAAATATTGCCCACTGTTTTTTAGATAATGGAGTTTACATTTGAAAATTCTTTGCAGTATTATTTATTTTTGCCAATAAAATACTGAACTTTTTCCCTCCAAAGGATATAGGGATAAACGTAGAATAATTGCACTTGCAGGAGGATTTTCTATTTGTTGTTGTGTTTCCTTTGACCTTGAACCAAGACCCTCGCTCTATTTACAGTCTGCAGTTTATATGACTTAAGTGATTTTTTTTCCCCACCATGTGAGAGATTGCTAATACCTGGGTGTCAAGGCGAAGCCTTCCATTTTGGAAACATAAATCAGAGGAAAGGGGACTAGGAAACAGAGGCTCCTAAACTCCGTAGCGTTCATCAGCTTTGTATTGGAGGCCACCAATCTCAAGAAAACTGTATTCCTGCCCTAGTGTTCAAAGCTGAGCATGTCCCTGCAATGTGAAATTATGATGGAAGTGATTATCTCATGTTCCCAGAAAGCCGGTCCTCCTAACACAAACAAACTGGTCTCCTTCTCTATTGCAGTCCCTCTGTCAAGAGATCAAGCAGCGCCGTAGAGGGGTGGCCTCCATTCTGCGGCTGTGCCAGCACCTTCTGGATGACCGGGACACCTGTAATCTCAATGCGGACCACCAGCCCATGCAGCTGATCATTGTAAACCTTGAAAGAAGGTGGGAAGCCATTGTTATGCAAGCGGTCCAGTGGCAGACGCGGCTACAAAAGAAGATGGGAAAAGAACCCGTGAGTGTCACTCCCCTGCAGAATTGGCTCTCTTTTTTTTAGCAAACACACACCCCTAGGCTTGGCCACTAAGTTCATTGTATAAACTTCTCGCAAACTAGAGGCATATTCATCCCCTAACCAAAACTCCATTCATCGTAACAGAAAGTTACTCATGTTGCTAACATGCTTTTTAGTGCATCTCATTGTCTTTTTAAAAAAGTTACATGTATATTTTGGTTATCATTACAACTGAGGATATTAATTCTTTCTTTTATTCCTTCACCAAAACGTTCGCCAAGCACACACTACTCCAAAAGAATGTTTTGCTAGGAGATAGTTTAATACCTTGAGTACACGGAGCGGTGTGTGCGCTCTGGGTACAGTTTCATTGCTTGAATATCTGTTGTTTATCTTTCTGTTTAATGAGGAGTTAAAGCCATCTGTACACCTGTCCCCAGCATCCTGCTTCCAGGGTCTTCTGACAGATTACTGAGAACTGTCAAGTTTCCTCTGAGAGTTTAATGCAGTGTTGGTAGTAGGGGGTAGTGATTTCCATTAACCATTTGCCAGACCTGTGGGTACAGGCTTCAGCAGTTACTGGGGGAAAGAAATATGTAAGAGTAGAAGCTGCTTTATTACAATATAGAATACACGTTTGCTCTGGAAGCCTTCACATTCTCAGGAGGAAGAAACTGTCCCTGGAAAGAGGGTAACCCTGAAGAAACCGTCATTAGAAAGAGTATAACCCTGAAGAAACCATCACTGGAAAGAGTGTAACCCTGAAGTGACCTCGACATCAGTGTCTACAAGTTGTAGGGCCACTTTTCACATTTGACTTAAATAAGTGAAACACACGTAGAGAGTGGGGTGTTTTATATATATGTATATAAGTATATACATATATATACATACACATACAGACATATGTACACATATGCATATATACATACATATACTGGAATATATATGTACATATATATTCATTCCAGTCCTACATAATATTTGGAAAATGCAAAATGCAACAAAAAGGAACCCAAAGGTACAATTCTTGTCATTGAAAACACATACAAATTTTAGTCTTATCAAAGCTTTAGGATTTACTTTTCTGGTGTGTTTTAGGTCAGGGACTCAGGGCAATAAGGCATGGAATCATTAAACTTGCCTGCCCCTTTTGCTTTTGTGTCTGTGCTGAATCTCAGGGGGTGATTTCTCTCAACGGTTCTGTTCAACTGATCTTAACTGAAGCTGTTACAGTTCTTAAGATTTCCAAATTATTATCAATAATCAAGAATTAGATGTCCTTTCTTTTTTCATTTCTTATTTCTCTTTTTTTTCTTTTCTTTCTTTTTTATTTTAAAGACAGGGTTTCTCTGTGTAACAGTCCTGGCTGTCCTGGAACTTGCTCTGTAGACCAGGCTGGCCTCGAACTCATAGAGATCCTCTTACCTCTGCCTGGGAGTGCTGGGATTAAAGTGTGCACCACCACTGCCCAGCAGAGTTTCTATTCTTGAAATAATTTGTTTGTTGTGAAACTGTTGAACTAACATCTTTTCTTCTCCCTCCCTCCCTCCCTTTTCCTCCCTCTCCCCTGCCCCTCCCCTTCTTCTTCTTGCTAATGTTTATAAAGGCAGAAAAGGTTGTTATCCTTTCTCTGCTTTGTGGTGATGATAGTGAGGCTTAGCTCAGCACCACTGGCAGTAGGAAAAGTTAGGGCATTTTCAGAGCATTCAACTGGTTTGGCAAAGACGAAACTGGTCCAGGCTTTATTTGAATCATGATCAGGAATGCTGGATTGAGCTCTGTAAAGTAGCTGTAGGGCATGGATGTTTGTGTGCGCACGTGCGAGTGTGTGTGTGTGTGTGTGTATGTGTGTGTGTATGTGTGCATGTGGTCGCAAATTCCCATGTGTGGAATATATGAGGGTTTGTGCATGTGTGTATGCAGGTAAGCGTGCTCCTATGGGGAGGACAGAAAAGGATGAGTCCTTCCCTGTCACTCTCTTGGAACAGGAAGGTTTCCTAGAATCTGGAGCTAAGTTGTCAATCAGCAAGCCCCAGAGAGCTTCTGTTTCCATCCCTCGCAGTACTGGGGTTATAGGCAATACCCCACTGTTACAGGTATGCAGAGATCTGGACTCTGGTCTTCTTGCTTGCACAGTGAACACTTTCTCATCTACTGAGCCATCTCCCAATCCTCTGGGTTGTTTTACCATCTCTATAGTAAAGGCAAGTTGCTTCTTGGAAGTTTGAGCTACTGGAGAGAGATCATATAAATGACAATGAAGTCTCTCCTAATGAGGTGATTTGGAATAATGAAGATAGCAAGTAAGGATGTTAGTGATAAAAATAGACTGAAAGTCACTCTCGGGAAAGGAGCAGAGAGATGGAGAGTGGACCACCTGTCCTCTGGGTGTACTTAGAGGAAAATATCTTGGTAGGTGAACTGAGGCGGGAAGACCTATCCACTGTGGGTGGCACCATTCTCTAGGCTGGTGTCTTGGATGTTCAAAAATAAAAAAGGATAAAGCGAGCTGAGTGCTAGCATTGTTCTCTGTGCTCTCTGCTTCTTGACTTTGGACACAATGGAATCAATCATCCACCTTAAGCCTCCATGGCTGTGACTTCTGTGTGGTCATGGGCAGTACTCTGAAACCGTGACTCTCAAACCGTTTCCACCCTAACTAGCTTTTGTCAGGTGTTTTGTGGTAACAACAGGAAAACGAGCTAATGCAGACAAGATCAAATTGGTAAAGCCCAGAGGCGAGACAGTATCTTCAAAGTAGCTGGAGGAGGAATAGAGAGACCCTTTCAACGAGAGTGACTCCCACATTTTTCTCAGACACGGGAAGTCAGGTGATGGGAAAGGCGGAGATGGAGGTGAGGCGGCAATGTGAGAAAATAACCTAGAACTTCCTTCACAGAGTAAGTGACATTCCAATAGGAAAGGAAATAGAGTTTCTAAATATCTCTAGCAGAAGTGTTTGTCGTCAGCATACCTGTACTACTAGGATGTCAAGGGAAGGCCATCAACCAAACAGAACTTATATCCAATAGAAACCCAGATATGCAAAGGAAAGAACATGGCGCTGATCACTATGAGTAAATGAGAAACACTTTCCTATTATTTCAATCTCTTTAAGTGTTAATGGACTGTTTAAATCAAGATAATAGCATTGCATGGTAGGATTTACAACATGGAGAGTTGCAAAGGCCAGGAAGCAGCTATGCCACAATGCTTTGTACTCTTTTCATTTTATGTGAGGTACTAGAGCATCCTTTCAAGGGAGGCTGTGATAAGATCAAGTGTATATGGGTGGCTGCAACACCTGAAAGATCCAGCAAAACAAAAAGCTAGAGTAAGATACAAAAGAAAATGAATAGGGTCATTCTTTTATATCGCCATCTAAAGAAGAAAAATAAAATAAGAAACAGACGTAATAAGGCTTTTAAGGACAAGATGAGATTTAATGTGGCTGCATCAATAGTCCCAGGGAATGAAATGGACTGAAAACTACTTAAAAGAATATAATTGTTGAATTGGGTAAATTAAAACCTACTATGTTTCTGTGAAGAGGCAAGGAAAACAGAGTGTGGTACAGAAATTCCAACACCACGCCTCAATGACTGATAGACCAGAAAATAAGTGTGAACATAAGAAGACACAAATGTTATCGTGAAACAATGTGACCTAACTGACATCTAAAACACTTCAACCAAGTCCCACCACCAAGGCAAGAGGTCCAGATAAAAGCAACCCTTTTCATCCTTGTGGGAAGTTGATTGCTGCAACTGTGGAATATGATATAGAAGTTCTTGACGGGTTTGAAAATAGAATTTTTGTTCGACCCCACAGCCTCTGTTCTGGGTATGCGCCATCTCCTCACTAAGGTACCTGTGTACCCACATTCTTCACAATATCCCCCAGAGCTAAGACATGGACATGGAGATCATGACTGGTGGATGGATAAAAAAAGCAATTGTAATGTGTAGAGTCATCCCTTATATGGAGATTCAGACATTTGCCACAGCACAGAGTAACCTAGAGGACATCATATGACATTAAATAAGTGGACACCAGAAGAAAAATGCTGGGCAGTTGTGTTCATATGTGGACTCTTAAAGTAGCAACAGAGCAAACAATTCTATAGAGACAATGGACTGGTGATTGCGGGGCAGGGGGAATGCAGGGACAATGGAAAGAGGTCCATCAAAGAACATAAAGCTTCAATTATGGTGAATGATAATCTAGAAATATAACATATAAAAGCAAAAATATAGTTAACGATATTGCCTCACATACAAGGAATGTGTTGAGAGGAGGCTTTAGGCATTCTTACCACACACATGCACAAAAGGCTCTGAGATTATGGATATGCTAATTTTATTCAGTGCACTATTTGCATATCAAAGCATGGTGATAATCTTATATATACAACAAAAATGGGTAAGCCTGTCATCCAATAGCAACAAAGATGACATTATTTTTAAGTGTATACAGAACATATATCAAAACTCTCTTCTGAATCACAAAAAGTTTTTTGAAAAGAATTTATATTATACAAAGCACAGCCAAGGCTCCCTAGAATAGTGTAATCACGTTCACTCAATGAAGAGTGCTCTCTTTGTCTATGGTAGGATTCTAGTGTAGAGATACACTGTATAGAAATGTACTCAGACAGTCTTCAAATAAATACAGAGTAACGTGCTTAAAGTTTCTACCATATTCTTGCTTCTTGCTTAGAAGTTCTTTGTGAACAACCTCCTTCTCAGTTTCCTGATCCAGTATGATACCTATTTGGAGATAGCAGGTCAAATAAAGATAGAAACAAAGCCAGAATCTTTCTCCAAGTTTGAGCTATCTGGGGATGTAATTTCAGAAAGGAAAGCTGGAGAAGATCTAGGTATCATTTAAGAACGGTCCGACCGAACGCTGCTTCAGCGTGCCCACTCCTCACTTCCAGACATGCTCCAAGATTTCTGAGGCAAATATCTGGGAGTTGTTTGTGACCACTGAGGATAAAACTGGCCTTGAATGAAACATCACAGAACGAATAGGCAACCCCTTAGGCAGGCAGATCTTCCCACAAATGTCAGTAGGGTTCCCTGTGGCAAACACTTGGTTCTGTCAAGAGTTAGACTACTCCTATTTTCATGTACCCTCTGAGGACAGATCTCTTCAAATGTGCATCTGAAAGATGTTCAATACAGCTTTGCTTAGCCTTGCTAAGAGGCCCCAAGTGTTATCTACAGTTCAAGACAACTTTGTCTATAGGAGAGGCAGTGAATTCGGGGGTGGGGGGAAGGTGGAGGCATGGGAGATGTGGGAAGGAGAAAGGGGAAGGGAAAGAAATGATGTAAATACAATGTATTTGTGTAATGAAGTCTCAGAAACTAAAATCAATTAAATATGAGGGGGGAAGGAGGGGGAAAGGAGGGANAGGGAAGGAAAGAGAGAGATAGAGAAAAAAAAACTTGTTTTGCCAGGCATGGTAGCACAGGCCTAGGCCAAGACAGGAGAACTATAGCCTGAGCTACTGCATTCCAGACTAGCCTGTGTTACTTGGTGAGATCTTGTCTGAAAACAAAAAAGTAAAAGTATTGGAAAGAGTGAAGAAAATCGTCTTTTGCATCTGTTTTCCCATCAGTTTTAGTTTCTTATGAGGCCTCTGTTTTATTGGGCACAGTAGTTGTCTGGTAATATTAATCATTCCTGCTTTTCAAACGCATGTTTAAACAGAATGAAGCTAGATTCCTTTGAAATGCCTTGTTTAAAGCAAGTGTACCTTTGAATTCTCGGTGAACTGAGGGTTTGAGGTTTTATCCTCACACACATTTTTCCTCCTTCTGCTCTGATCCTGCAGAGCTCTCCCGAGAATAGAACTTTGTGTCCGGAAAAACCATACACATTTAATGGCCTTGAAAGTATACATCACATCTAGCCACATAATTGAAAATAATAAGGCCACAATAAATGGGATGGCCCCGGGGTAAAACACCCAAGGGATTCAGTTGGTGTCACTTGGCATCAATGTCCATGCATCATGGTAATTGAGGTAACATAACCAATTACCACATTTTAATTAGAGTTCTAAGGACTTGAGAAAAATTGGAATGGTGAGCCAGCTCACTTTCGAGAAAGAAAAGAGAGAATGAAATAAAGGGGAGGAACCTGACACGCTACCTTGCTCAGGATGTGCAACAAGGGGGCGCTATATAAAGCCCCCCATCTCCCCCTTTTCTTTCTTTCTCTCTGGGTACCTTCTCACTTTCTTCGTATTGCTATTGGCGGTACATTTTGAAAACTAAGAACCTTTATATGCTGTTTTTGACTTAAGTAATAGTATCCTCACCCTGATCTGACTAGTGATTTTACAACTTTCTGACTGAAGACATTCTTTAGAAGGTAATCTCAGACTACAATTTCATCTCCTATCTAGGTGTTTCTCACATTGTAGCCTGAAGAGTCATCCTAGGTATTTAAGTTGGTATCTAAACATAGTGGCATACTAATAAGGTACACATTTCGCTGGTTCTGGTCATTAAACAAAAATAGACTTAGACTCCATCCCCCCAAACAAAAATGAAATGCAGAAAGAATTACTGCATTTAGAAAATAAATTTGACTTGTGGCAATTATTTTTATAAGGCTAGAGTTTAAGTGAGAAACCTCCTGTAAAATTTTACCGCTGCTACATAATCAAGTAATTATGTAATTACTTGTACTTAATTACTTACAAGAGAGATGGTTGTTATAAAAAATCCTTATACATGTCAAAATCAGCTTCCTTCTCTAGAATATTTCTAGCCAAGCTCCCAATATGAAAAGTTCTTTCAATAGCAATATCCGATAAATAGTTTCATTCTACAAATCTCCCACTATTTTCTCCAAAGATATGAAATTGCATCATATAGCTATCTATATACCCTTCTCCTGTTTCTCCTTACGATCAGAGAAAGATGGTGGGGGAGGGAGGGAGGAGCAGGAAGAGAAGAATAGAAGAAGAAGAGCAAGAATAGGAAAAGAAAAGAAAGAAAGAAAAGTTAAATTATAATCAAATGTTAAATATAAGATGTTAATCTGAGGAATTTTCAATAGAAGAGTGAATTTCTCAAGTGAAGTGGGAGGTGTTCCGTGAGCGTCACAAACAAATGCCCTGATTAAGAGCTTGGCCATTAGTTGTGTCACTGTGGCTAATTACTTTTCTTTATACACCTCCGTGTCTTCATCTGGGAGACAGGAAAGACTTTCCCTGGCATAATTAAAGCCTTCTGCCAGTGCCGTCGTTACTGCTGCTAGAACCACCATCAACACATTACTCTTGTGGTTCAGCAAACCTTGGCCTCTAAGACCAAAAGGGCCACAATGCCTGCCTCCAAAGTCTCCTTCCTTTGTGGGTCCAAAATTTGAAGACTGAGTGTTGTAGTTTTGCCCAAACAATTCTAGCTCCCACCACCTCCACAACTGCTTCCGTCATCACTGAATCCATTACAGGCATCCCCACTGTCACCAAACCTACCACAACCACCACAGCTGCCACCAAAACCACCATGACCACTGAAGCCTCTTCCATGACCATGATTGTCATTACCACCCAAACCATCTCCAAATCATCACCAAAATGATCAAAAGGATCATTTTGACCTCTTTGGCTGTATGAGGCACTAGCCATCTCCTGCTTCCATGGGGTTTTTCTTACTTCACAGCTATGACCGTTCACAGTACATTTCTGGGTGATGACCTTATCTGTGGAGTCGTGGTCATCAAAGTCATGGTTTAAACCACTTCCATGTTCCCATACTGTACAAAATCATCTCACAGATGCTCTTCCCTGTCTTCCTTACTGCCAGCAATGCTGAGCTTTTTCAGTTAACTGGGCACCTGGCTTTTGAGACCTTTCTTTTGACCCAGCTCTCTTTGGCTCCACAATTCTTCTAACCACCTTGTGTGGCCTTGCATCGATGGCTTCACCCAGCTCTTCCACAGTGGTATAAGTGAAAACCCAAAGCTTCTGGAGCATTTTGTCTTCGGCTGTCTTATCAGCACACAGTTGGTGAGGAGTCCCCATGGCTTAAAATGGCTCCTGAGACTCATCTGTCTGTCGTGTGCAAACTCAGCTCTCCTTTGAAGAGTTTATGGAGCTGTTTGAGCAGCTTAGAAGACTTTCTGCTTTAGACATGACTGAAGGCAGACAAGAGATGCCAGCAATGCTTCCCCTGACACCTCAGTGGGCAGAAAGGAGAAAGTCGGTGTGCATATTCACAAGCCTTCCTCACGAGTCTATCTGTGCCACACTGCCCGGAAGAACAGAGTTAGTATTTGTGCTTAGTAAGCTTGCCGACAGATGACAAGGACCCAAGCAGGAAGCCTCTTCTTTTTCTTTCCACAGAGGACTTTTATTTTAAAATCTTATTTTTTCTTTTATTAGTATTTAGCAGTAGCACAGAATAATGGGTTTGTTGTGATATTTTCGTGCATTTGTATAATGCAACTAGATCACATCATTGCCTTTTCTTGTCCTCCTGCTTACTCTGCTCTTCCCTTTGCTCTTCCCAAACACTCCCGCTTATTTTCAGAGCTGGACGTTTTAGGGTCGAGATTCCACACACGAGAGAGATTGTGTGATGTTTGTCCTTGAGTATGGCTCATTTTTCTTAGCCATGGTGATCTCTAGGTCATGCCATTTTTCCTCAGGTGATATGATTTTATTCGTTGTGAAGGAATATTTCCCATTGTGATTGTTTTGCACATTTTCTTCCTCTACTTGATCACTTTCTCTCGGCGATTTGGTTAGGATTTTAAAATTATTATTATCTAATCTCACAGATCCTTTTTCTATCTCCAGTCTATTTATGAACCCAGTAAAAATTTTCTTCACTTATTTTGCGTTTTTTAAATTTCTATTTTGTTTGATTTTGTTTTATTGGTGGTTCGGTCCCTTCTTACATTCCCCATGTATACATGTTATTGACTTTTCCATTTGAGGCTTTAGCACATTAATACATTGTTTATAGTGCATTAAATACCATGTGTAGCATTTAATACATTTAATACATAGTTATTTCAAACTTTCTGGTAATTCTAAAATAGGTGTCCTATCAAGACTATTTCTGATGCTTATATCTCCAGATGTTACCCCTGGCCCCTAAGCATGACTTATATGTTTTGTTGTTGTTGTTGAAAGATGGACATGCTTACCAGGTAATAGAAACTGAGTTAGTGAACTCTCCATGTGAGGTTTATGTTAATCTAGCTAGGAGCTGAGCTGAATCTCATAGCTCCAGCCAGAAGTCTTTTGTGCTGAGCTTTAAATCCTCTCTCCTCTTGCTTTTGTCTCGCCTCTTATCTTCAGGATTTCTTAAGAATCTTCTCCAAACATCTTTTATCACTTTCAGCCCTAGTCCACTGTTGCACTGGAGCCCTGTTGCTGTAGTGGTTACGGATGAGGGCGCGGATGCATTCTCCATCGCTGACTGCAGTTTCTAAGTGTGCTGTGTCTTTGTCCTGTGAGCTTCCCTATTGTCTCTGAGTTTGTCCACCTGTTTAGTTAAGACAGGAAGATTAGAATCACCAATGGTCGTCTAGATTCCATTCCATATTAGCATGCTCATCTCCACGTACTCCCCCAGTCTACTGAGCGTAAGAGCGTCTGACTTAAAGGATTGAAATGGTGTTGGAATTATGCCGTCACCCTCATCAAGGATATGTTGTAATTCCATTATTCTTAAAAATCAAAGCCCATAACCTCCCAAGCCTCTACTGTTGGATCCCCACTGTAACTGAAGAAACAGTTTGGACCGTTTTGTCTGTCTGTCTATATCTATATATCTAGACAAAATAGTCCAAAATGCCTAAGTCTAAGTTTTATTTCTAGAATTTAATTTTAGTTTATTGGTGGTTCTGTGTGTGTTGTGTGTATATGTATATATATGTGTGTGTATATATACATATATATAGACAAATATATATATACAAAATCAAACAAGTTATAAATCAGTAAATAAAATAGTCAGCCATAATGAACATTCAACCTAACTAGTCAGGAAGGACATGAAGAGTAATATTGTCATTGTCCTCAAAAGTATTTACTTTTTAAAATTTATCCACAGATAATTTGAGCTATTCATATGATGATATCCTTATGCAATCTATAAATCTGACCCCAACATGGAAGTAATACAACATTCCAAAAGCATCTGCTTCCAGTAGAGTTTTAAGACTATCTAAAGTGATTAAAACTCACATTATTCATAAATATTTTACAGCCTAGATCGTTTGACACAGTGCAGAGCAAGATGTGTGTATAATGCTGATCATGCCTTGCATGTATGTTACAGTTCTGATTTTTAATGTGATCTGTGTGTCCTGGCTTAAGTTTGATGTTTACTGGGCTTATGTTACATATTTTATATTTTAGTATCTTCCTTATAGTTTTCTAGATTTAAAGGAATTCTTGTATTATAATACATCATCTAAATAAAGAATAGTTTTTCTAAAATTTCCTGCCTAGCTCTTGGGGGTCAACTGAAAACCCCTCCACCCCCCAGTTTCCCTCTGAATGCTCTGGTCGGCATTGATCTTTCCCCTGTCTTGATTCTCCCTGCTCTACTCTGCCTTCAAGTCCAGTCGCTCTTTTTCTCTTATTCTTCTCTCTAGGCAATCACACTCCACCCCTCCTAGCTCCAGGAACTCCAGACACAGAGTCAGGACTGCAGCTCTCCGGAGAGCTCCCCAAGGCATTTCAAACTCTGTTTGTTCAAAAGAAAAATCTTAATCTTTCCTGACAAACTGATCTTCTTCAGTAGTGTAGACTGCAAGGAAACACAGCGTCAGCTCTTCAGTCGTGTAAAGGCAAAGAACGGGGTCTCCTTCCCTCTTCGGCCGGTCGGTCCCTTGCATCCAGTTCATCATCTCGGCTAGTGGATTTTATTGTATGAAGGGCCCTTTCCTCTAGGCACTAATGCCACCTTAGTCCAGGCTGACAGAGTCTTTGGCCAATGACTAGTTTGCATAGACTATGTGAGCTATGACTGGTTTGCAAAGCCCGCCTTCGGCACACGTGAGCTTTGCTTGTTCTTATCAGTCCCTCTGCCGTGGCCTTTCTCGTATCTTCTCATATCTCCTCTCCACTCTAAAGCCTATGCAGTCTTTTAAAAGTATTAATTGATTTTTAGCCGGGCGGTGGTGGCACGTGCCTTTAATCCCAGCTCTTGGGAGGCAGAGGCAGGCAGATCTCTTTGATTTTGAGGCCAGCCTGGTCTACAAGAGCTAGTGCCAGGACAGGCTCCAAAGCTACAGAGAAACCCTGTTTCGAAAAACAAAACAAAACAAAAACCAAAAAAGTATTAATTTTTTAACCCCCCTTTCTGTTTGTCTGGGTTTATTTCTAGCCCAGTCTCTGCTCTCCCTAGAGGTCAGACCCTCTGCTTGCTGCCAGGCCTTCAAGGGCAGACTTCTTCCTCTTACCACCAAGCCTTGTTCCTTCTGCCTTCAGGGTCCCTTCAGCCCTTGGCTCGCTCCCAGAAAACTCTTAGAATTCTCTCAAAATTGACTACAATTCCATTTTTCAGAAAGATTTCCCTGACCTCTGAGAATAAACTGAATCTCTGAGATTCAGTTATATATATCATAGATTATAATCTGACCCACTAGCTGCAAACCTATCTTTTTGTACTTTGTACATGGTGATCAATAAATTTGTTGAATATATAAGCATATTTTATCAATGTATATTCATGGTATAAGTGAATGGAGTTGTTTAAAACTTAGTAATACTTGCCTTAGGGTATTACTTATTTTCATTTTTATCCCAATCTGCCATTTAGTTCTTATTGGATTACCTCTTCACCTTCTGACGTATTCATGTTTTAACCAACCAAAGAAGCCTCTTATTTCTTATTTCAAAACTCTTGTCTTGTGTTTTGAGTTGGCTAGCCATGAACTAAGATATTAAAGACTTATAGGGCAAAAGTCCTAGAGAGAATACAGATTTTTGCAGTGGCCAATCACTTTCTTGCTTCCTGCCACAAAAGAAAGTCTGTGTTAGCATTTTCTCCATGTTATGACTCGAGAAGGGACACAAAGCACTGGTCTAGAAATACAGTCAGGGAGCATTAGTGCCCGTCTGTTGATCATGAAGTCACATTTGCATTCTGATTTGAGAGAAAACATTTAAGTGGAAATGCCACGAGTGTCAAATAATTGTCTCCTCTTGCTGCAGGAAGATCAGACCCACTCCGACTTTGTTTTCCATTTAGGTCCTAATAGTTAGTGTAGTAAAAGGGGAACGAGCGGGCCCTGCTTTTCGTTCCGCCCGGCTCCCGCACGGCTAGCTTTTACCCCAAAATAACAACACACAAATTGTATTCAT
>LOEQ01002194.1:297221-320489 GCA_001685075.1 Bramus lutescens | reverse complement strand
TCCCAAGCCAGCATATATTTTTAACACACAGTAAACCATTTAGAGATTTCTTTTAATCTCTTTTTATTTGACCCTCCTACATCAAGTTAGGTCTGTTGCTTCCCCTGAATTATGTTTATCATTTTTAAATACATTTATGACCGAGTTTACTGAATGTCAACTAAGGATATTATGTTTAAGTCATGGGAGATTGAAATTAAGATATCAAAATTGAAAAGGCAACTTTTGAGTATAAAAGGAAGTACATAAAACATTATAGATATAAGCCCATAGGCTCAAGATGTCAATGCTAAAGCTATTTTAGCACACATAAAAAATGTTCTTCCCATAGCCATAATGTTGCCAGTTTATTATTGTTGTCTTGCAAATACACATTGTATTCTGAATGTTTAACCCATTTGCACGCATAGTTTTTTGTTGATTCCACTGGGTTATGGGTTAGGAGGGAATGAGAAACCCTGTGCGTGCCTGCTGTATGGTTCCCACTCTGGGATTCTTGCCTGCAGAAAAACAGCACCACTCTCAATGAACTTCCAAACCATATACACTGACAATAAGGCAATATTGACATAGATGAGACAATAATTGCTCCAAACTGTGTTTGGGATGGAAATGGCAGCATCTGTTACAAAAGTAACTACGGAACCGTGAGATGCTCCCTGTGTGTTCAGTGTCTGGGCAGCACGCTGTTAGGTCAATGCATGTTTGTTAAAGAAATAAGAGACTGGTCAGGTATACCTCTGTTGTAAGAAGCAAATGAGAGAGAAACCTCTGAGGACTAAGTGATTTTGAAAGTATTCTTTAGAATAATTTATGACCGAATTTTGAAATTTTTGGAAGAAGAAACTGGAACCCACACCCATCCATCCATTCCTTCACTTCAAAATGCTGATGAGTATCTACCAAGAGCAAAGCTTAAAAATCACGATAATGTGGAGTAAAAATTATCCACTGAAAGTTGATTGTGTGTGTTTCCATGTGTGTGAATAAGGGTGGCTTGGTTTTATGAATGAAGCAATACAATGCAAGGAGTTATTTTAGGAGGCTCGGTTTGGAGGGGCTATGTAGGATTATAGCAAACACATCATTGTCTCCAGTTTCATTAAAAGTTTTATGACAGGGTTTTCATAAATTTCCACAAGAGCAGTTAATAGTCTTGTAAGTCCGAAATCTCTTTTGTGCATCCGTGTTAGTCAGGTTTTGCTTTGTGGCTCTGAGGAAATGCTGAGAAAATCGAAGGAGGAAAAGTTTAATTTGGCTTATGGTTTCAGTGGTGTGGTCCATGTTTAGTCAACTTCCTTGTTTCTGGGTCTGCAGCAAAGCAAAGACCCAGTGACAGAAGAGTGTGTTAGGGTGAAACTGCTTGTCTCATGTTAGCCAGGATAGAGAAAGAACAGGGGAGGGCCAGAGACCTAGCCCCCAAGGTTTCATCACTCAGGACCCGCTCCCTTCCACTAAGGCTCATCTCCCAAGAACCATTGAGTTCTGCACCCTTCACTACCAGTCATCAACCAGAGGCCTCATGATGAAATGGCTTCCTGGTGTCCCCCCTCTGAATTCACCTCTGCCTTAAGGATCAGCCCTTCAACAGACGTTCATAACAGGAGCCCACTTGCTTTCCTTGCTGCGGTGGAGCTCCGGTTTTTGAGTTTGGAATTGTGGAAATAAAGGGGTTTTCATTGGCCTCGTCAAAGTAATTTTTCAGTCGTTACTAAAAGGAAGTGCTTTTTTCTTCACTTGGCGAGGTATTTCCAACTCCCTTGTCCTATATTTTAAAGACCGGTCTACAATAAACTTTGATGATATTTATCTGATTAGATGAAACCATGGGCCCTGATTTCTCTCTTTTCTTTTAGCCTTGAGCAAGAATAGCTATGACAGTTGCTCCTGGGTGTTAAAGGTCTACAAGCTACTAAAAGAATCCATTTTGAAAACATTTTTGTATGTAAGTCAATCTTGTTCAATTTAGGATAAAGACATTTTAATGTGGTAGAGAGCAAAATATCTTCTATTCTCTTTATCCCTCAACCTCCCTCTGCCGTCCTTATCTGTATTAGCTCTGTTGGCTCCATCTTATGGCTTTTGCTTCTCCCAAAGATGGGAACTGGGGAAAGGAGCTGCAGCAATGCTATCCAGGGAGCAACCTCCTCTTCCCTAGGACACCCATCTTGCTGTGATCAAAAAGAGTCAAATAGAACCACCAAGCTTCATGTGCAGAAACGAAGACCAGAACATATCAGCTAAGGATGCTAAGCAAATCTTGCCCACTGCATGGTGCTTCCAGAAGCATCTTTGCTGGACCTTTGCTTCCTGCATCACCCCCTACCAGGGACCTCAACCCAATTAAAGAGCTCAGTGTTAGGCGGAAATAATCAGGGCTGGAGAAAGGGCTAGATGAGAATTCAGGTAGCTTTGCATTTTAAAAGACATTTTTGTAAGATCACTAATCCACCTAATCCAAACTGAAGACATTAAAACTGTTTTAGGCGACAAAGCAAACCCGGGGGATAGGAGAGGTCCAGCTCACGCCTTTCTGCTTCCTTCCTTTCTTGTGTTACAGTTAGAAAGAACCCACTTCAAATACAGAAAGGGGCCAATTTTCCAAATGCAATTCCCCCATTCTTTTTTTTTTCCTTAGCAGCACTCATACAGTAGCAGTGGCAAAATAAACAGCGATGTGTTGGATTTTGTTTCTCTTTATCTATATGACATTTGTGTCATCACCGTCGCTCTAATCCATATTCAGGTCTTCATGTTTGGTGTGCAGTAATATGTAAATTATCTCACCAGCTGCGTGGAGCAGTGTTTGTTTATTCTATTTCTTTTGGCACTGCACAGAACTGAATTTCTGCCAAAATGGGGCTGCTTCAGGGAGCATTGATGCTCCCGGAGGAAGTTTTGAAAGGAAGCGCACATCATAAGTCTTCACTCTGTGAAGCAGAAAAATCAAAACAAACTTTCTGTTTACTAAAATATCAGTATTATGAATGTAAAATAATGTGTTTGTTAAATATAATGAGCTCGCTGCCCATCTCCTGGTTGTGTGGCGTATGTGGGCTTTGGAAATGAGGGCATGATGCTGAGAAAGCCGGCCCATTTTGATTCTTGGAAAGAAAGTAGGTGAAATGAAATAGACAGAGACAACATCTAGAAGTTTAAGGAGGGAAGAAATATTTTAGCATGCATATTAATCTTTGGAAACACATGGCATATACATGCATTTAAATGTGGACAGCTGTGGCGTTTAAGCGCTAAAAAAATTTCATTAATGATGCATAGAGCTATCTACTTCTGTTGGCAGGCCTTTCAGTCTTCAATCTGACACCTCCTTTTTTATCCAGCAAGCTAATTTCCCCTCTTTTGTGAGGAGTAACTGTTTTCACACTGCTGCTTGCCCAGCAAGCCTCCGTATTGTTTCAGGGCTAATTATCTTCTCCGGCTTCACCTTCCACAGCAAGAGCAGGACAGTTCCTCCAGCACTAATGAAAGCTAGGTTTTATGGGTGCGTTGTGTAAATAAATGTAAGTTCTGATCAGACCAACATAATAAACGAGTTCCTAAAGTTTATGGAGTCGCCGCTCATCTAGTACTTTGCTAAGTAATGAAGCAAAATGATTAATTTGGTAAAGGGGGATCTTTAGATTTGCAGGAGAAAAGTAAAGGTTGTTATCAGTTTCATATGCAAGCTATCTGCAGGCAAACACAAGGATTCTGTATTGATCTGGATGCCCCTGGTGGTCCCTAATGGCCGCAGCATCTGCATAGAGAACGTCTTAAAGAGAAGTCCCCTGAAAAATATGACTGATCTGGTAAGGAGTGGCGATCATCTGGGATTATATTTTCCTGATTACTTCCAGTTTGCCAATAGAAAAACAACCACCAGGATTTGTCTAATAGAAAATGTTCGCTGTCGCACTGAATGCAAGCTCAGCAGAGACACCAGTCATGAAGGACTGCATTGCCAGGGCCTTCAGGGAGTGAATCCAGCAGGTGCGGTGTAGGTAATTAGCCCTGCTGGCTGCTCAGGGTTTTGCTTATCCATACCGTAAACTCAGTGTATTCTCCAAGTGGCCCTCTTAAGGACCCACACTCCAAGGGTTTAGAGTATCTAGATATATTCGGCTAAAAAGAGAGGATTAAATGCACCCTAGCCTCTAAAGATCACATCTTATTTCATTTACACAATCAATCTGTATGTAAGGTAATTGTCTCAGATTTAAATAGATATTTCTTTGCTATAGAAATCTGTGCTTGTTACAGTTTAAAATGCTGACATGTAAAAGCTCCCTGTGAACCCCCAGGAGAGTTGCATCAGTCAGTCTTCTGTTGCTATGGCAACACCAGAAGAAAAACACTTCAGAGAGCGAGGATTTGTGTTGGCCCACAGTTTCAGAGGTTTTAGATCAGATGTAATTGGCTCCATTACTTCTGGGCCCAGGTGACACTGAGCATCAGGACTGGGAACCTGTGGCTAACTTCATAGAAGGCTGGAAGTGGAGAGAAAACGACATTAAGGAGCCCTGGGATAAGAAATGCTCTCAGAAACATCCCCCCAGGGACTTCCTCCCGCCAATGAGGCTCTACCTCCTAATAGCCATCCCCAGCGGGTCAACCTGTTAATGAAGTTAGCATCCCCATGGCACACTGACTTTTCCCATCAGCCAGGGACTAAGCCCTCAACACTTGGGCTATTTTAATATCCAAACCACAAGACCCAGGACCACTGCTTTTATTCCAATCAAGATGAGTCTTAAAAATACATTAGGATTTCAGAGTTTTAGTGTTTTTACCTCAAAATCCCAAATTTAATTCTACATTTTTAATATATCTAAAGATTCTATATTGTAAATCAAAAGTATAAAATTTCTTTAAAAACAGGTATTACCTGCTAGGAACATTCATCCTTAACTTTTGAGCAACTGTCCCACATCTAATGTAGCTTGTGAACTCTCTAGTTGTTTTTGTGGGGGGAACAGCAACAGCTGAAGCGAGGTACCCTGGCAACCCCTCTAAGTGAGAAAACAATGATATAAATCAAGATGTAGATGCAAGGGTTAAGCTAGATCAAGAAAATGAGTCACCAGCTGACCTGTCTATTAATCCTCACCCTCGAGCCAAACAGATTATGAATGTGGGAGAAACAATTTTAGTTGACTAGTCCTGGTAAGATCGAGCAGGGCCAAAAATAGTGCACACCATTGTGAGTTGTAGTTAATTTACTCACCCACACTGTCAACACTCTTTGCTTATTTTTTATCTGAGTGATGTGTTTTAATTTTTGAAGTGTGAATTTTTGAAGAAAGAAAGACAATCATACCTGTTTGTCCAAGAGGAATAGGTCATTAAGAACAGTGATGTTACAGTGTTGACGCCCATGGTGTACCTTCATGGAAATGAGCAGATACAACGTTCTTTCAACGAGCATGGTGGTCCTTCCTCTTGTTTCCTGGGAATATGTTTCGAGAGCCCCTCACAGACACCTGCTACTAAACCTTATGTGTTTCAGTACCATGCTCTTTGTCTATACATGAACATGGTACTGCCTTTTTCTTTTTAACCAAAGCTGATCACACACTGTAGCGATAGCTTTTGCTACTAGAGTTTTGAAAGCAAAACTAACCCAAATTGTCTTTTCCTTTGCAATTTCAAAGTTGGAGGAGTTATTCTTATGGTACATCTTGGCAACTTCCATGTTCAGCTTTGCTTTTTCTTTCCTCATTGAGAACTTTCACCTTCTAATTGAACAAAGCACTCTACGGCGTCTCTTTGGCAAATTCAAAATGCCAGCATCAGTACTCTTGTGACATGAGGCTCTTACAAACCAATGAAACGGGAGTTAGCTACTTGATCATAAGAAACTAAGATGATGAAGGCACATGCTGAGTTCTCTACAGGTGGGGCGCTCATACACAATTGAAACGCTAGACGGATGGATGGATGGTCCATATCGAGGTAGAATGGGGCAGGGTAGAGTGAGCTTTGCTGTGATACTCAGAAAGGTGTTCAATTTAAATTCTATGAAGCGCTTATCCTAGAATTTCTCATTTAATATTTTCAGGCCTCATTTGACCATGTATTACTGAAACAGTGGACAGCGAAACTGCAAAAGGAAAAACAGCCATATGTGCACTCTGTGAAGTGCAGATGCGGGACAAAGCCAACTCTGCTGTTATCCCATGAGTGGCTTTTCAGGCGGACATCTGTGTAGGGGCAAGAGGTTCCTTGTATGTTATGCTACTTCTAGATCATTCTAAGAATTTTATGTCATCGTTATAAGAATTTTAAGTTCTGATACCAAGAATGCAAATACCAAACAGCTGGGATAAGCCAGAAAAATGAGGCGTGACGTTACCTTTGAGGGGAGCTTCTCCAGCCAGCCGGCATGTGGGTCGCTGGTCCTTATATTTTTCTTTCCATGCAGTAGACAAAGTCAGCACTACATCTCTACTCCATTTGGAATTCCTACTCATTCATTGAGGTAATTTTTCTTTTGAACTTCCTTTTAATTGTTTCAGGTCTACATAATACCAAAGAAGTAGGAAAAAAAGAAATTCCTTTAATTAAAAAAACTTCCCAGTTTACTATCATTCATATTAACCTTTAAACAATTGTAACTTTGGTACTGTCTTGAAGTTCTAAGAAGAATTCCAGGGTCACCTGGGAGAGTGACTGAGAGGAGAAATCAAATCCCTCCCCTCTTGTGTCTGTTCTGAGGGAGAACAAAAAATTTCAATTGTTTTCATGCAAAGCAATGACTAAGATAAAATAGTTTGTTTACTGGCAGAAATAGGCTAATTTATAGTTTCTTCTAGTCCAATATTCATAGTTGGATGAGAAAGTAATTCTGCCCTCCAATGGAGGTTAACAGTAAAGGACATGGGAGCTGGGCACAATGCGTGGGTGTCCAAGGTCTTAGCCACTCTGGAGCCTGAGGTGAGAAGATCCTTTGAGCATTGGAAACACCAATACTGGGCTAACCCCCTGGTCACGTACAAAGAAAACAAGGACAAAATATGAAAATTTATTTATATAAGAATTAAGAAGAAAAGATTGGTACAGGCATTGATTGATTTCCACCTAGCTTTAATATTACCAACATTGAAGATTTATATATAAATTATGAAATAATCTAAACATCCTTAATTTATTGGCAGAAATATATTGCTTCTCTATAAAAACACCATTTCTATACCCAACCTCTATATTTATAGGTGCTTGGTTTACCCTCCACACACAGCTTTTAGTTCCAGGACACCAGCTCAGTGTTTTTAAAGACAATTCTGACACTTACTATGTAGAGTTAGTACCATGAGGGAAAGGGGAGTCTTGGAGGACTGTCCTACTACAGATGCCAACTCTGTCTCCTGCCAGCAGGATTCTGAGCTCCTCAACCATCGCCCCAGGCTCAATAGTTTTTCTAGAAAGGCTTTCAGAGCTTGGAGAGATACTTGCATCTTCCTGTCTGCTATAAAAAGAGGCAAATTCTGAATTAGCCAAGTGAAAGATCTATGTCAGGTGGGTGGAAGGCAGCCCAAAGCTTCCATGCCTGTGGGCTATACCTTCTTCCTGTACCCACAGATGTTTAGTACCTGGAAGCTCATTCAGTGTCCTTCAACAGTTTTAGAGTTTGAATCTTCAGGACCACCTTTCTTTCCTGGTGGTGCTAAGAAGAAAGTTTGAGCCCTCATAATTGATGTGTAAGATGACCAGCCCCACCCTGAGGCCATCCAGGACCCCTTCTTCGGTGGCCTCCTCAGCATAAATTCAAAAGGACTCTTCACAAAAACTGGAAAACCATGACTGTCACTTGGGAAATGCTCAGGTTTCAGGTTCTCTAGGGCCAGAACCTAAAACAGAAATAGAATATGGTTCGTATTATTCTTGGCTTTGTAATAAAAGCAGCACTTTTCTCAGGCCACCCTTTCTGCTAAACTGAGAGACACCAAAAGAAGAGACAGAAAAGGTGTTCAGGGTTTTGTTTGTTTGCTTTGTTTTCCTTTGTTTGGTGGGGTTATTTTGCTTTTACTTTTTGCTTTTTTTTTTAAGTGTATGTGTGTGTGTCTGTTTTTCTGTCTGTCTGTGCATGTGTGTCTGTGTGCACACGTGCACTCTACTTTCTTCTGTGGAATTTCTTCCTACAGCTTCTGGGCCCTTTTGCTTATAGAACATCAAAATTCTTGGCAGCCTATTTTTCACAGACAGGATAAAATGGAAGCACTCAGTGGGTTGTTTATTTTGTTCTGCTTTTCAGTTGTCAAATAAACACGCTGTTGGGTTGCTTCCTGTGTCTGGAGCAGTGCGAGAAGGGTTTAGGACAATCAGAATTAGCTGTGCATTCTGAGACTGCTGTGCCTCCCACTTCTATTCTTCCCAGATCCGTGTGAGAGGGGAAGGAGGGTGGTAACCAGCCTGGCAGCCCAGTGTCAGACTGGCTGCAGACCCGCCTCCTTCAGGTTGCTCTCCAGTATGCCCTGTGCTTATAGCCTCATGTGCCAGCCTATAGACCTGGTATCTCTAAGGTAACTGGTGTTCTTTTTTCTTTAATTTGGTGGCTTTTTTCAGAATTCACACAAAAGTAGTCATTTCAAAGTGAATCACTTTAGGGTCTTTAGTTCGTGGACAACACTGTACAGCTACTTTATTTTTATTATATTTTCAGCACTCAGAGGAAATTTCAGACCTATTAAGCCACAGCATCTTTTCTTCCTGCTAAGAAAGAGATCCTGGAAATCACAGTCTGCATTCTACTTCTGAATTTGCCTCTTCCAAATATTCCTGAGATTACCTGTCTCAGAATACTTACCTGCTCTGGTAATAAGTGAAATAATATATTATAGCCTGCCTTTGACTGACACACATAGATCCAACCAGACATAGATTAAAACTATTTAGGGAAAAAAACAGTCTATGGCCTAGCTATGTGCAGAAGCCTGTCAGCCCCCCTAAGCAGTGCAGGGTAGCAGCCTCTTATAGTGTGTTTACACTGGAACAGGCATTGGAAGAGGATTTAAAGCACAGTAAGTGTTCTGAAAGATGTCATTTTATACAAGACACTTCCACTCAGGGCTGGAAGCAGAGCTCTGTGGGTATTACACTTGCCTAGTCTATGCAAGGCCATGGGTTTGATCCCCAGCACCACAAGGAACCAAGCATTCTCAGATTTTGGTCTCTGGGGCATTTCTTGGAACATATCCTCTATGGATATCAAATGACAACCGAGTGTGGCTTTTTGTGTCTGCTGCCTTATTCTGCCCACATTCTCGAGGCTATTAGCTTTTATATCTGAGCAAAAGTCAGTGATTTAAAAGTTAGTGATTCTCTTGCTGGTTTTGCACAGCACAGTTTAACCCCACGACCTTTGTCTGTCTTCCCACAACAACCTGAGAGCCTGAGAGTAAGCCCTTTTCTCAATTCACTTGGCAATTTTATTCTGAGAGCCTGTTTTATGTCATAAACTATTTTGTATGCTGAACTGTCCCAGACACAGGATGGGCTAAGTTCCTGCCCTTGTGAAGTTTATTTATGGGAGGGATACCCCCATTTCCCATTGCTTTATTTGTTGGAACCACATCTAATAGCTTTGTTTTTTTCCTGACAACTTTAGATTATGTCTGTATTGGTTAACTCGTTGTTGCTGTGATAAAATATCCTGACAGAAAGCATGGATTGATTTTGGGCTTAAGGTTCAAGGAGGATGGAATTGATCGTGGTAGGGAAGGCATGGCAGCTGTCAGGAAAGCCTGGTGGCACCATCAGGAAGCTGGCTGATCACACTGCCATCCACCCACAGGAAGCACAGAGAGAAACGGGGAGCAGGGCAAGGCTATAAACCCGCCAAGGCTGCCCCCACTGACTTGCTTCCTCCAGCAAGGCTCCCCTCCAAAGGAGAGCTACTTCTTCAACTAGCACTACCAACTAGGAAGCATGTGATGTGTTCAAATACAGGCTCCTACAGAGAGTGTTTCTCATGCAAACGGCAAGACTAGGAAATATGTTCTTCTCAACACATTCCAGTGAGATTTGTGAAACAGCTGGGGTTTTGTCTGTTTTGAGCTTCTGATAAGATTCGGTATTGAAAAAGAGCATTCACAAGAGCAATGCTTTTGATCATTAGTGTGAGAGACTTTGAAAGCATTTTCTGAAGCGTTTTTAAACAAGTAACCTGAACATTGTTGTCAATCCGATAGTGAGAAGGGTTGGGTTGCTCTCCCAGGTCAGCTGTAATAGAATTCCACAGACAACAGACCCAACTTTTCATGAAAAGATTCTGTTCAATAAATAGAAAGCTCTTGAACTATAGGTTGGGCAGGTGTCTTTCTTGTTTGCTTTTCCCCTGTGGAAGAGACCCAGTTTTAGCATGCAAAATGAAGGCATCACTACGTTTACAACGTGAATGAAGTAAGGCACCTAATCCGTATTTAACTAGTAGAAGCCCATGTGTGCCTGCTAACCAGCTGTGGTAATGTAAATTGTGGTAATGTAGACCTAGTTAGTTATTTAATATTGAGCCATATCATCATCATCATCTCTCACTGTAGCAGAGTAAGATATGCTGAGAGCTGCCAATCATTGTCCCCCACAAGTCTGCCCATAGGCATTCACATGAATGCTCCCAACAGTCTGTGGAGTAGGCACAATATGCTGATAGACAAATGTTATAACTGTTTTTATAGGCACTAGATGATTTATAGTAGAGAACAGCTAATGCAATTGTGTGGGGGGGGGTTCAAGCCTACTTCTATGTGAGTTCCTACCCCAAATTTCATACAGCTGATAAATGGTCAGCAGCTTTCTTTTTTGTCTTATTTTCTATATTTTTCTTGTTCGCTTGGAATCTATTATTCTCCACTCAATAAGAGACAGAGTAATGCAAACTGAGAATTATTTTACAATTATCGCTCTGCCTTATAAGGACTTGTGGGTGTTTTTTTATTTCATTCCTACCTACATTTAATCTAAAAAGTAGCTAAATTTCTAATGCATTTTGGTTAAAGTTGGTGGTTAAGAAAAATGCTGTACAAATAAAGAAATATATTTATTACATTTTGCTATTTCTCCTGGTTCAAATTTATTTTTCCAGCCATATCCCTGTATCCTCTCCCTTTTCTCCTCTACGTTATCCCCCCAATGTCCACATCCTCTCTTGCACACTCGTGTGTATACCTTCTGGTGGCCCTCGTGGGCCATGTTCTCACTGCTTGTTGTTCAGCCTGCTTATAAGGAGGGGCTGTGGAGCATTTAGCAAGTATGGCCTAGTTGAAGTATGGCACTGAGCATTTGGCCCCCTGGTTCCTGCCTTGCTCTTGCTTCTGGTGTGCTGTGATGTGTACCACCTCTATCATGCATTCTTGCTGCATGCATCCTTGCTGCATGCATCCTTGCTGCCATGCATTCCCACTCTCAGCATTCCTCAGTTGTCTGCAGTTCTGTGAGTAGAGATGAGCTTGGTGATCTTCCTTTTGTCCATGTTAGCATGTCTGTTGACGGTCAACCTGTTCAGGTAATGTTTCAGTGGCCGTGGTGGGGAGGCTTCATGGGTGTAGGCTCGCTGACTTTCTAGGAGACACATTCTCACAGTGAACTTCCAGTCCCTCTGCCTCGTGGAATCTTCCCTAGGCCCCTTCCCAACTGATCCCGAAGCCGAAAGTTCAGTAGTTGCATCATGCGTCACTTGGCACTAATTTCCTGTGACTGTCTCTTCTGTTGCAAAGAGAAATTTCCTTGATGAGGGGTCTTTGAAAAGAAACTAAAGAAACCCAGAGTCAGGCACATTGGATCTTTACCTAATGCTGTTGGGTTTTTTTTGTTGTTGTTGTTGTTGTTATTGTTTGGTTGCTTGTTTGTTTTTCCTATTTCCATCCTTTAAGTAATAATGCGTTCTCATTTCTTATAAACACACCTAAAATTTTAAACCCATAAACATGAAATCTTTTAAAAAATCCTAGAAGAGCAGTTCTGTTAGACCTAACACAATTAAAGCCATATGATTCAGAGGGCGTTGATGCAGCTAGGTATTGCCTACTTGGTGGGAATCTTGATTATTATTCTCACTGCTCCAAACACTTTTATTTTCTTTTTATATATTATGTTAATGTAAATAACCTTATTTAGAGAATAAAAGTAATAATATAAACTAGCATCAATTAATTCCATTTGTTTCTTGAAAAGATATGTAGAAATATCAGTGTGTATGCGCTAGTGCACAGGTGCAAACACACACAGTTATTTATATAGCACCCTGATTTAGGACAAAATTCTTTTGTCATGAAACTGTCATGTCATACTGACAGTGAAACAGATCTTTCAGGTAATTATTTCCTAAACATGGAGTCCTGAAAGAACATACAAAGCAGCATTCAAGAGCTGCAGTGAGCGGTTACGTCTCACTGTCAAATGTTAACCTTGTCCCCGTCCTCCTCCCAAAGAAAGAGTGGTTCCTGCCACCCAGCAAAAGCCCCCCATAATGCCCTGCTGTACCTCTTCCAAGTAGTGTGGGTCACACATTAACTGGATCCACCCAGAGGAAGCCCTCCCCTTCCCTTGACAAACCTAAGAGAGGCACCTTGTGTGTTTCCTGGGCTCTACAAGGGAGCCCCTCTGTGTTGTTGCAGAGGCCAATAAGCCTCTTGCCTGAAGGACAACCCCCGCCCCCACCCCAGTACTCACCGTCCTTTCCCTCCCTAAAACCCAACTGAAGAGACTCCTGGAGGAAAGAGCTGTACCTGAATGAATTTGTATCAGTTATTTCCACAGTAATAGGCTTTCCATTGGTTCCTCATTTACTGTCTGCCATTCATCTGGCTTTCTTCAAAAGCTCTCAGATTTCGGTGTGAATCTATTCAGACTTACCAGTTTATCAAGTATGAGAACGTGTGCATCTTTTTAAAAAAAAAGTTCTACATAATTTCTTTACAAATTGCAATAATTTAAACAAGTCAAATACTTAGTTTGAGAATTATTGACTATGTTAAACTGTCACCAAGAAGATGAGTTGTATCTATGTGCATTGCCTTACTCCTCTCCCCTCTGCCCCCAACAGTTGCACAAAAAGCAATTGTTTAGTTGTATAAATGTCCTTCCTCTTGGACATTTTTATTTCCTTCTTACATTAGGGGTGTGTTTTATGGTGTAGGCTAAATTCCAAGGAAATTGAGATTTTTATTTAAAATACTACAGAATTTAATACAAAACCAGAAGGTGTTAATGGGACTGAAGTCCAGGCTGCCCTCCTCCTGAAGGATATAGAGTCCAGAGTTTGTGGGGAAGAAACTGGCTTATGCATAGTTGGCCATGAAGAAGATGTAGGACTTAGCTCCTCAATGCTCTATGTTCAAGGTTTTCGGGATTAAGAGGGCTTGTCTAGAGAGGGAAAGGAAAAGGCCAGGAAAGCCATATGCTGTCATTGATGGTATGTTTTTTCCTTCTTTAGAACTTTCCAATGGATGTTCATAAAACCAAAGCCTAGGTAGCCAGCAGCATTACAATGATGCTGTGATACTCTGGGTCCTGCAAAGCTAAGGAAAGGCTTATCAGTTAATATCATGGCCATCCAGGTGAAACATTTCCTTAGAGTACAAAATGCTGAGCAAGAGGGAGGAGATCTCAACCTTCCAGAAGGGTGAAGGACAGAGAAAGAAAGGGGAGAGGAAGTGAAAGCCCTTTTGCCAAGGTCAGCTAACCAGGAAATGGTTGAGACTGAGTGACGACTTCTTTAATCGGGAAGGTGCTAAATTATCAAGTGAGTGATTTCCGAGCAGATCCAGTCAGCTACTCCCTGGAAGTACTACACAGAGAAATTTGAGGAAGTTTGAAATGAAAAAGAGGTAAGGCAAAAAATCATAAACCAAGTTTAATCCTTTCATCCCAGTGGCTTTAGATCCGCTCCTTCAGGTACTGCGGAGTTCTGTCTTTCATGGGCTTGAATCTGTAAAGCCATAAAGCCGCATCTGCCCATGACTGTGTCCCGAGACAGGGTGAGCGGCAAGCATCACTTAGGTGCAGCTCCTGGCACAAGATGGCACAATTCTTGCCTCTCTGGTTGAGACCCTGTTGGAAAAGCCTCCACTGTCACACGTCCAAGTTGAGCAGACATAACAAAGAGTTCCTCCAAAAGCCTAGTTTAATTATTTATCAGCACCATCAGTACTGTGTCGGGCAAGATAGCATTGGAAATTAATATACTATTTGAGTAGACTGATTGATGGCTCCTACGGCAGAAGAGTTTAACATTCACTAGCTATACCGACTGGTCATTAGTCCTTTTATCAGTAAGCAAAGAATAAACAGAAATTGTAATAAGAATTCATCACAGCGAATGGGTATCTAAGCAGCTGTGATAAGTGGCCGTGTACTAGATTAACTGCTAGAACATGGGCAGCAGGAAAGATCTCTGTTAGAAAAGAGTTAAATAGCCTCTAATTAATGTTTACCTTATACTTGGACTCTTAAACTAAACCGGGTTATACAGAGAATCTCTTCCATATCCAGGATAATAAAACACTAATGGCTGTGGTACACTTACTGTGTTTGGGAGGCATCCTTTAACTGTTGGTTGTAGGAAGGACCGGGTCTTTGAGAATGTGCTCTAAGGTGCTCCAGGTGAGGTTGTCTTCCCACCTCTGAAGAATGAAAGCAATGCAGCGGCCAAGATAACCCGACTTGTAATGAGAAAACTCTGGCTTGTTAAAGGAATCGCCCCCTCCTTACTGATCAGATCACGAATTGTTTTTAAGAGTAAATTAGAAGCAATGAGTGAGAAGGATAGCCAAGGAGGAGGCAAGGAGCTTGTGAGTAATTCTGCACATGGTCAGAATTAGTTGCCAAATAATTAGAATTATTTTGCGTTTCATCCAAAGAATGATCTTGAAAGATTCAAAGAGCCATGTCTATTTTATATGTGATGGTATTGATGCCTCGAAAACTTAACTAACAGGGAATAACGCTGGTGAGCAGAGTCAGGCCATCAACTGGTTTGCTAGTTCTGGAGTCATATCCAGGCATCTGCCTCCTCGGCATAAGCATACGTGGAACTGAGGATGTTCTTTATGGTTCTATGGTAGGAGCGGCCGTCAGGGCCCACAGTACCCGTGTCACTTTCCTTGGCTCTACAATGTGACCAGATTATGGATGACAAGTGGGAACGCTGTGGGAGCCCATTTAACGGCTACATTTCATGATTCACATAAGTAGCAGTAAAACGTCCCAGAGAATTTTGAGTTCTCATGAAGGGAGGCAGAGAACAGCTACAAGGGCATCCCTGGGGGTCAGGAACGTCTTTAGATAGTTAGCATGTGGTACTAGAAGAGTCTTCTCATAAGGAACATAGGCAGGACCAATAGCGATGGCTAACAAGAGTCAAAGAGAAATGTCTCATACAAAGAGCGAATGAAGAAGAAAGGGATCGAGGAAGCGATGGCTAAGGAACTACCCTGGAAATGTCAGCAAGATGCTCATCTTGGGTCTAACAGGTGGCAGAGACGAGGTCTCATGGCAGAACTCAAGAAAGAAAGAAAGAGGAAGGTGTGTATTCTGATCTAGGTTCTCAGGTAAATGGGAATTTAAGTGGAGAACCCAGAAATCGAGGCAAGAAGGTTGTGATGCTTAACTAGAGGCCGTATTCGACTACAGATTCAGGAAGTAAACAAGAGGAGAATAAATGTACCCTCAGGAACTTCGTGGACTCTTTAACCTTCATATACTAGACAGTTTTTAACGGCTTTTGCTGCTTTTGAATAACACTACTAAAATATCTAACAAATAATTTCAGGGAAGGAGGATTTCTTTTGGTTCAGAGTTTCCAAGGAAAACATTCATGGTCACTTGACCCCATGTCCTTGGGCATGTGGCAGAGGATTGTTATTTGCTCTGCTGTGAAGAAGTAGCAGAGAAAGGAGTAGGGACAGGATCTTCCCAAGGACCCACTTCAAGTGACACATTTCTTCCAGTTAAACCTTTCCCACAAAGCTCTCCAGAAGCTTCCAAAATTGTGCCATCAAGTGGGGGCCAGGCTTTCAAAACATGAGCCCATGTGACAAATTTCATATTCAAGCCACCATGATCAACCCAAAACAAGATTAAAAATATAGTACAATCGACAGGAAATGGCAAAATCTGTAAAGGATCATGCGATAGTTGTATCTTACATGTGAGTGTGCATTAATGCCTCAGTGACAATCGTTGTTGATAGAAGAACTGTCCCCACAGTGTTTGGATATTATTTCAAGGAGGGGCAGAGTTACTGATGCTGCCACCCCCAACTTCTGCTTCAATTTTATTTTCTAATTTTCAAGAGGTTTATGATAGATGAAAGTTCTTCACTTATATTCTCTAATCTCTTTCTCCACTTCCCTCTCTCTCTCTCCCTCCCTCCCTCCGTCTCTCTCTCCTCCCTTCTGCACAGGAGTCTTTGAATGTGATTGACCCTGGCTTGATGGACCTGAATGGAATGAGTGAAGGTGCCCTAGAATGGGATGAGACAGATATAAGTAACAAGCTAATTAGTTTGCACGAAGAATCAAACGACCTTGATCAAGACCCAGAGCCTATTATACCCTCAGTGAATCTTGAAGAGACACACCACCAGGACCCTGGTTATGAGGAAGAGGCAGGTGACTGTGGGTCCCAGTATACCTCAAACCTCACCGCACCTTCCAGTCCACATGTTTACCAAGTGTACAGTCTTCACAACGTTGAACTCCACAAGGACAGCCACATTCCATTTCTGAAAAGCAGCCCAAAGCTTACAGGCACAGCACAGCCTGGTGTTTTAACTAAGAGCCTCAGTACGGATTCTTCATTTTCATCCACAAAGTCGTTGCCAGATCTTTTAGGGGGCACCAGTTTGGTGAGGCCTTGCCCATGTCACAGTGGAGACGTGAGCCAGAATTCAGAAAGCGAGAGTGGAATTGTCAGCGAAGGAGACAATGAGATGCTTACCAACTCTGAAATGTGTTTGTTTGGGATGGTGGATGGGTCCCCAAGTAACCCTGAAACTGAACATCTGGACCCACAAATGGGAGATGCAGTCAACGTGGTAAAGCAAAAATTTAAAGACGAGGACGAATGCATTAAGCTTCCAAATATCTCTCAGTCCTCCATCTCAACAGCGGGTTGTGTAAATGGAAAAGCTGGAGATTTAAATAGTGGTACCAAACACACCACCGATTGTTTAGGAGAAGAATTACAAGGAAAACATGACGTGTTTACATTTTATGATTACTCATACCTCCAAGGCTCAAAACTCAAATTACCAATGATAATGAAACAGTCACAGAGTGAGAAGGCACATGTGGAGGATCCCCTTCTCTGTGGTTTTTATTTTGATAAAAAATCCTGCAGATCTAAACATCAGGCTCAGGAGTTACAACCAGATGCGCCTCCCCAGGAGAGGATTTTGGCAAGTGTGCCCCATGAAATGGGACGCAGCTCGTATAAAAGCGGTGACAAAGAGAAGACNCTGGCGGGCATTCAGAATGCCAGGCAGCTCTCCCTCATCTCTCGTAGCTCATCTGTAGAGTCCCTTTCTCCAGGGGGTGACTTGTTTGGGTTAGGTGTCTTTAAAAGTGGCAGCGACAGCCTCCAGCGGAGCTCCTCTTTAGAGAGCTGGTGGACATCCTATAAGAGCAATGAAGATCTTTTCAGCTGTCACAGTTCTGGGGACATAAGTGTGAGCAGTGGCTCAGTCGGTGAGCTGAGCAAGAGGACATTAGACCTCCTGAATCGCCTGGAGAATATCCAGAGCCCCTCAGAGCAAAAGATAAAGCGAAGTGTTTCTGATATCACCCTCCAGAGCAGTTCCCAAAGGATGTCTTTTACGGGCCAGATGTCACTGGATGTTGCATCATCTATCAATGAGGACTCCGCAGCATCTCTGACAGAACTGAGTAGTAGTGATGAGCTCTCCCTTTGTTCGGACGATATTGTGTTACACAAAAACAAGGTCCCAGAGTCCAACACATCATTCAGGAAGCGCCTGAATCGCTCGGTGGCTGATGAAAGCGATGTCAACGTTAGCATGATTGTTAATGTCTCTTGTACCTCTGCTTGCACCGACGATGAAGATGACAGTGACCTCCTCTCGAGCTCCACGCTCACCTTGACTGAAGAAGAGCTGTGCCTCAAAGACGAGGACGATGACTCCAGCATTGCAACAGACGATGAAACTTACGAAGAAAGCCACCTGATGTCTGGGCTGGACTACATAAAGAAAGAACTGCAGACTTGGATAAGACCGACATTTTCCTTGGCAAGAGAAAAGAAACGGTGTGGTGCCCCTGATGAAATAAAGGGCGATAAAGATGGAGGCTGCAGTGAGAAGGTCAACCCTTCAGACACCCTGAACATCCAGGTCCTTCTGAATGGCTCCATAAAATGTCTCTCCGAAAACAATGGAAATGGAAAGAATTCACCCAGAACTCATGACTTAGGAACAGAAGGTAAAAACAAGAAAACTATTTACGAAGTTAGTAAAGATCCCCACGTGGCTGACATGGAAAATGGCAATACTGAAAGTGCTCCAGAGAGACAGAAGGAGAAGCGGAATGGAACTTCAGAGGCATCAGAGAACCTTGGTTTAGACGTGAAACAGAGTTCTGAATCCAAGCACAGTAGGCGTAAAGCGTCAACGGCCAGTTCAGAGGATTCAAATGTTGCTGGAAAGGAATTCGGACCCCCAAGTGACAGGCATCTTTCACAGACAGATCCAAATCTCCACCATTCTGAAAATCAAAGTGCCCCCTGCGTGCCCGATGAGAGCCCTTGCTCAGAACTGCTGTTAGGAACCAGAGTTGGAAGCAGACAAGACAGTGATAGACTGAAAGCTTTGTCTAATGATGCACCAAGTGGGGCTGGAAAATCTGCTGGTTGCTGCCTACTCGGACAAAATGAGACAGAGGAAAGTGCTTCTATCAGCAACAGCACTTCCTGTTGCAACTGCCAGCCAGATGTTTCCCATGAAAAGGATGCTGAAGATTGTTCAGTGCATGACTTTGTTAAGGAAATCATTGACATGGCGTCAACAGCCCTAAAGAGTAAATCTCAACCTGAGAGTGAGGTGGTGGCCCCCACTTCACTAACTCAAATTAAGGAGAAAGTGCTAGAACATTCCCATCGGCCCATGCACCTGAGAAAAGGGGACTTCTACTCCTACTTATCTCTTTCATCCCATGACAGTGACTGTGGGGAGGTCACCAATTACATAGACGAGAAGAGCAGCACTCCATTGCCACCGGATGCTGTTGATTTTAGCCTAGATGACAAGGAAGACATCGAATGCTTCTTTGAAGCTTGTGTTGAGGATGATCTTGATGAGAAAGCCTGTTTCTCTAGTCCCCTTCCAGATGAACCAGCAGATCCTGAGGAAGCTGCTATGCCAATACAAGTGACAGCAAGCTCTCCTGTGTTCAACACTGTTGCTTTCCCACTCAATGAGACAGACACGGTGGCTCTTTCAGGACCTTCCCCTCAGAAAGGAGGTGACAATGGAAAGGAAGTGGATGATGCATCCCAAACATCCCAGGGCTGTGCAAAAAGCTCAGAGCTTACCACTCCTTCAGGACAGCCCAGTAAAGATGGAAGTGCAAGGAACCAAGGTGAATCAGGAATGCCAGAAGACAATAATGCTACTTCAGGAAAATCAAAAATCCAAGCTCTCCCATTGAATGCAAAACAGCCAAAAGTCAAGACCAAGCTGTATCCCAGCCCGCAAACTTTAACCTGTAAAGAAAAGCTTGTAAACTTTCACGAAGATCGACATAGAAACATGCATAGGTAGAATGTAATGCCCTCAAGCATGGAAATCATCTCATTGAAAGGTATGTATGAGTACGTGTGTGTGTGCACGTGTATGTTTGTGTGTGTGTGTGTGTGTGAGAGAGAGAGAGAGAGAGAGAGAGTTTGCATTAATAGTCATTATGGAAGGCTGACTAGTCATGACACATACATATCTGAATAAGACATTTAAGTAGAAACGCTTACAACCGTGAAAGTAACTGAAAAGCAAAAGAGGAAAACTGGTGAAAATTTGACATTTTAAATGACATTATATTCGTTTTATCATTTTGTCAAGAGCAATACAATATCTGAGAAAACAGTTTAGGGCTTCAAACTCTTCAACTGGCTGAGAAAACTACTATCCAAGCCACAATCATCCCTGACAATTCTGAGGTCGGAATGCACGCTCCATAGCTGCGCTCCTCCCTGGAGTGCCCACTCGGTACTCCTGCTGATGAGCAAGGACTGGGGGGAGGCTGTGTCTCCAGAACTGAGCTTTACACACATAACCGCCCACACCCTCATTTCCCCCAGAAAGGCTATGCTGTCTCAGCTCCTAATCATGGCCATGCCTGAGGATTCCAGCAGGAGGGGATGGCTGGTTTCAAAGAAGAACCTCTGACTTCCACACATGCAGACTGAGAACCAGCGCAGAACACAAGGGCTGGGAGAATATGTGACAACTTAATGGCGTTTTGATGAAAACAGAATTTTTGAATTTTGCCTGAAGGTGACAGGCTGATTGCCATCATTTTTTTTGAGAAAGTCATTCTACTTTTCATATTTAATAAGACAGCTATTGATTGATAATTCTGGGATGGTGAGATGGCTCTAAACGTGACACAAGGATTCTGTTATTTCCATTTTTAAACTCCAAATGATGAATGTACTTCCTCGATCAAGTTTAAAGAGGAATTTAGCTTTCAAATATGAGAGTTGTATTTCACCCAAGGGTGAGGTGCATAGTGCCACCTCCACCCCCACTGCAGAAACCTAATGCGTAACCTACACTCGTGCTATAGGAAATGAATTACAGAAGCAATCTACCCTAATTTGTTAACTTATTCAAATAACAGTTATTATACTTAACTATGCTAAAGATTATCTTTTTTGTGGCAGATTGTTTATTTTTTGATGAGCCTAATTACTGATTTTCTAAAAGTAATTTACATTTATTACAAATACATCTTTTAAAATGTGACAGATAAATGTTGTTCCCATAATGTATTATGAAAAAAGTTACTATTTAAAAACACATTATTTAATTTGAAAGATGAATGGCAAACATCATTATTTTTTCCTGCAACACCTGTGCCCTAAGCTCATTAAAATGTGTGATTCTGTGTTAGAGCTGCTAGAAAGGGGAGCGAGGGGGGCAACCTATACCATATATGTACCCTAAAAATAAACTCAGTATGCAAAGCTGAAGACAGGCACCCTACTTACTAATGTTGCTTCACTAATTTTCTATTTCAGACCCTATTTACAATTGGCTGTGAGGGGGAACAAAAGTAGGAGAGAGAAATGTGTTCTCTGTGAGTGGTGCCCACCCTATAATCAAATTCTCCATCAGTACGCAGTAAAACTGACCATTAAGGGAAAGTAACTGGGATTCCATAAGCTACTTCAGAGCGAGTTCTATTAGAACTGATTGGATGCAGGCTCTGCCCGCCTCCACAGAAGGCCTGGGAGAGCCTGGCCGATTTTGTTTTCTGAAAAAGGAGAAAGGCTTGAAAGCAATAGCACCCTGAGCATGCCAGCCTGTGACTGTGACCCGAGTCACCGGGCGTACTGAGATGTGGAGCAGAGAAAGCCCTGGCCTTGGAGAAGCCTTCTGGAATGTATTCTCCTTGTTTGCTCCTCTGGGAGTCTCTTCGCTCCCTCACATGGAGAAATGGGATTGAAATGAAATGTAAATGATGAGCGATTGCATTTTTTGACTTGAGGGAAGTGAAGGTGCTGATGGATCTGTGTAATTGTCACATTTTACAAGCACAGACAGTGTAAAACTATCAGCGGCTTGCCTACCCGTCAGCACTGTCCTCTTGAACTCCACACCGGGCTCCATGGTGGGCGGCGAAGGGAGAAGCAGCCAGATTTTACTTTTGCAGAACTGACATCGCCCCCAAGTGACTTGTTATCTACCTAGAGCTGTGTCAACAGCCATATGTGGCCCCTATTATCCGCTTTCAAGGAAGCGTGTGCACGTGTGCATGTGTGTATATGCGTGCACACTGTGGTATCGTAACTAAACACCCGGGAGCCCAGCTTTGGGGCTAGTTACAAGCATTGGGTGTAAACTTTCACATATAGTGGAAACACAGTCACCCGAGAAGTTACCTAGTCTAAAATGCCGCTAAGCTTTTGGCACTTGGTGTCAGGAAGCGTAGGAAAGGTCCTGGTGAATATGACACAGCAGTCGGAATGAGCTTGTTTGTAATCGTTCTTACCACAAGGACTAAAGCAGTGAAGGCTCTTCTTTTTAACAGCCATTCCAGGACCCTTAGACAAGACCGTCCTTGCATCAGGACAACACAGTTCACCAAAGTCAGTTTGCTGGAGCTCTTTGCCCAGAAATAAATTCTCAGATGATGAAGTGATTATAATTCCTCTCGAAAATGTTCATGACGTAGAATCATGCATAGAGTCTGCAACCGGAGCAAATTCTTTGCGAAGAGTTTTGAAAATTATTTTATTTACTACGTTCAAAGTAGAAACCTCTGCACCCTTATGAGGAGCGTTAGTGGGGCCCAACAGTGGGTGCGTTTGCATTTCTTTCCAGGCACACCGCTGGGCTTTTAACTGGTTCCATTTGTGTGTCGCATTTCTGTAAAAATAGAGAGGTCATTTAGAGCAAGTCACATCAATGGCGAGGTAACTGGAGAGATACAGCTCTTTCTGCTAATTTGGAGGAAGCACACAGTGTATGTCTGGAACGCCTCCTAGGACCTGCCTAAGAGAGGTATTCTGCGCTAATCTTTTTGCTGTATTCTGACAGTTATTTCTTCATAATCCTCATCATAAGCCTGAGATCTTTGATGAATGGTTTAACCCTAAAATTCAGGCTGGATAAATCCTGCCGCGTAAGAAGTTAACTCCTCATGTGCAGCCAGGGTGTACTTTGATGTCTTTTCCTTCAGGTTTTGTGATGGCTTGATGTGTACACGGTGTGTGTGTGTGTGTGCAAGTGACAATAGGGGGGTCTTAATTACTTTCTTTGGTCTTAGTTTCATTGTCTTGCCTGCTTTATCAGTCTGCAAGTGTGGTGGTGGCCGGAGTTTCGGGTTTTGGATGACTGTTAATGAGGATGCGCATTCAGGTTTGCACATGCGCAGTTTAAAGTTCTGGTCGGCTTTCATAAACCTAGAACGTGGTAGGAGCAAACCCTTCTCCTCACACGGTACCTCAGTCTCCTACTGAACTGGCGCTGGTTAGGGCTTCCTACAGCTGGTCAAGCAGCTCTAGGGAACTCCATTGGGGGCATGTCAAACACGGAGA
>LOEQ01002194.1:283281-297209 GCA_001685075.1 Bramus lutescens | reverse complement strand
AGAGAGAGAGAGAGAGAGAAGAGAGAAGAGAGAAGAGAGAGTGTTGGGCTTGAGCCCATTTGGCCTGCCTATTCCCAAGTGTGCCAAGTTGAAAGAATTGATTACCCACAGGGAATTCAATTGCCAGCTCTTTAGTGAGACAGGATTTGCCTCACCCGAGGATTCCCTGCTCAGTGGCAGCTTTCTGATGAGTCACCTCCTCAGTATTTGAGCAATGCTGCTCTGTGCGTTCTTGAATTACTGCATTATTTTACTGTACCAAATTTTGTTCCATCTGCCTCTGTCTGTCTCCCCATTCCTGTTAACTTTCCCTAGCTTCTGTTTGGCTGTAGCGGAACAACAGTTGGAAAACTTTTTCTGACTCCTGCACAAAGTTGTAAGTTTATAGAAAGAGAAAGAAAAACACAAAAGAATACTTGCTTCTAAGAGGTCAGGACAAAACCTGATATAGCTCTGTAGAATGCAGATTAAAGCCAGGCAGGCAGGGGCCTGCTTTGAGAGCTAGTCTGAGAACCTAAAGTAATTGTATCCTGGAATTTCGATGTTGTTCAGATTTGACCAGGTGTTATAGTCATTTAGAAATAAGGAGGAAAGAATGAGCCTGAGACAAATTCATAGCAATCATCACACATAAAAAGAGAATTGAATCCGTTTAGTTTTCTCATTGTTTCCTGTACCTAAAAATGAAACACAGTCATATTTGAGCTGTAAATTCTAATTATACCCAATTATAGGTGAGGCGCTAAGGCATTTAAGACTGTCGCAATTTTGTGACTGTTTCATCACTGCAAAATAGAATTGTTCAACATCACACACAAATTACTGAAGGGCGTGCTAACCCGAGAGCCAGCTACCCAGTCTGTGAACTGTTGTTCGCACATCGTCACGTCCCTTGGTATTAACTGTCTGACATTCTCATACAGATTTGGAACTATCTTAATAAAGCTGAGATCACCCACAGAAGAATGAATGAGTTGATGACCCAGAGAAAAGATGATCATACTTGATTTTTGTTATTTATTGGAACCATATAAATATATTAAAGTATCTGTATATCCTGCTGAACTGAAAATGTGGGGGTTTTTGTATGTGGTTTGAGCCTTGAGCTAGTGAGCTAGTCACGCGTCATAAGCTCTCATTTCGGATCTTTAGCAACTGATCCCCCACTGGCAGCTTCCTGAAAGGGCTTCGTTCTGCAAATGATAGAGATATTTCTGCAACCTATTCCTGTTGCCTTTTTGTTTCCTAGAGAGAGCCTGGCTGCAGCTCAAGGCTGACCTGATCCACCCTGGGCTGGTCTTGGCTTCCGTCCTGCTGTCACTGACACCTGTCGCATTGACTTTCTGAAGATGACCTACCTTTCCTCTGAACGCGGTCTGTCCATGTGGGCCTTGTGATCTGGATGTGTGCAACGCTTCTCTTTAGGTGACTTCTCATGTCTCCAAAGCTGCTTGCTGTCCTATGGATTCCTGTCCCAAGCTACCTCTGCCAACCCTTTCTCTCCAGCGAGACCTCTGTTTGCCCGCTCCCCTCCTGCTTCCCCTTTAAAGCTCTGCAGTTCACCAAATTGGTGGTCCATTAAACCCACTGTCTGGAATGGCACCCCTCCCCGCCAGTGCTTGACCAATTTGATGTTTTTCTCTGAAAATTTCCGTGGTATTATACCTTTGTTTATTGAAAGAGATTTACTTAAAAAGCCAGCCCTTGGTTTGGTTGTGGTATAGAGGAGACATATTGGTCCTTATTACAAAATTAAATGACATTTAAAAGTGTCATTTTAATTATTTCTTTTTAATAATGTTCTATGCAGCACTTCACAAAACAACTCTGATGGTGTTGTATATTATAAACTGGTACATTCTACTGTTAAATTTGTTTTTGGTTTCTATGCTTCTCGGGGTGGTAATGAGAAAAACGTTTTACAAACTGTGTGCCTTGCTGTCTTTCTTATCCCATTTATGAAAAAGCTGCTTTCATGGTAATGGTATGTTGGTCTAAGAGGAGGAAATAGCAAGGTGAGGATGTGTGAATAATTTCTGTATATATGTATAAGCTAGTACAAACACTGATGTATGACAGTATAAAATGCTTTCATGTTTGTGATGTCCAGTGATGTGGAGAATATAAGCCTTAAACCCATTCAAATGCATGGTAATTAAAATTGGCATAATAAAAACAGCGTATTGGGGGAAAGGAAAATTAATGATCTCTTCTACCTGTGTTCTTTACCAAATTCTTGCATCTGTTTCTGAAAAAAAAAATAACATGTATCAGCTTCCAACATATCCATGTGGCAGAAAAGGCTTAAGTTGCTTAAACTGCAGACTCGGCCTGAAGCCTTCATAACATTCAGGCTCTTTCTGTTTCACTGTAAGTGAACATCCTTAAACAGCAAGTGTTTAAAGGCCATTTCCCCTACATCAAAAACCCTTTATACTAAATGCTTCTATTTCTACTTGTTAATGATTTTAAATTGTCTTTGGAGATCTCTTACATGTCCTAATTTAATTTAAATAATTATTTGAATGGTTTTGGTGGACGATAAAAAGTATAGAAAAATTGACTATTTTATTTAAACTGGAGATTTCAGGTGTAGTTATTTCATTAAGAAAATCAGCAGAGAAATATTTCAGGTTTTTTTTTTTGACTTGAGAAACTGCAGCTTTTTAATTTGTAGTATCACTCCTACTAAAGTGCCTGACACACAGTAGGTATTCCACAGAATCTGCTGAATCAGAGTATTGAGTGGGCTAACATGGAATATATATATATATATAATCTTTATTTTGAGATTCCTGCATTAAAACATACAACTAGATAAAGGCATGCAAAGTGAAACCACTTGCAGTATGTTATTAGATTTCAGAAAAAACATGACAGAAATATGCAGCCACAGAAATGACAATCATTCATTCACCAGGACCACTCATTAGCATCTTTTGTCGAGATTCAGGGAATGCAGCTAGGAACCGTGAACTGCCTTTGGAGGGTTATCTCGGTCAGAGGCAAAATGGCCAACCACACAGACAACACACCATAGCATCCTACAGGGAGACGGCAAGGGTAGGGAAAGAGTCATGTGAGAGAGACAACAGCAAGGGATGGGGCAAAGAGAAAGGTTAGGAGAGAGGGGAGGTGAGAGGCTAGGATACCGGTTGGGGTTCACTATGATGTAATAGGAGAAAAGGACAAATGGAGAAGAATGAAAGTGTTCATGGAGTTGTTGGAGCTTTGGTGTGCAGTGTACGAGGTGGACTTGTCGTTTGTTTGGGGCTTTATTTTATGTTACGACTCGGACTTTAGTATCACCATCCCAGGACTACTTAAATAGCACTTGTCTGTAGTTTCACTGGGCCTTAATAATTTTGTGTGGGTTTTGCCCCTTCTAAGCTTTCCTGCACATATTTTTAAATGGATGGCTCATTCTAGGTGGATAGATATGTAGTGACTTCTTCCAAAGGCGTCTGGGAGACATCTAGTTTTAGTGTGGATAAGGATTGCAAGGGGAGATGTTAGTTGTTAAGTGTGTGGTAGGGAGCAGTGAGGAAAACCTAGCTAGACTCAAGGCAGTAATAGGGTTTGCAGGGATAGTAGCCTGAGATACAAGAAAGACAAATCCTAGAGGCGTGGACGTCTTTGGACATTTTCAGACCTCTTTTAGGTATTATTTTATATATTGAGACAACCTGAATTTCTCTTGGTCAGTAATTGATATTGTCTGTGTTCACTGGGAAGACATTCGAAGATTAATGGGCCATGGTGTACTGTTTGCCTTTTATGTAGTCAAAGACTTGGGATTTGAAAGTATTTATCAATTATCTGCTTAACATTAGCACCAATTTTTTTAGGTTGACTTTTGGATTTATTAATGCCTTTTCCAACCAGAAGGGATGGAAGAAATTCAGCCTCACACCCGTGTAGACACTACCATCCCAGTTACCCTTGAAACCAGCCCATCTGGTTTGTATTAACTCAGACAACTCTATCTACACATGTCCCACGATAACGGTTTGCTATTTGGTAAAGCAAAGTGTCCCTCCTCTGGGCACATGTTTCTGTTAGAATGTGCTTTTGTGGGTTGCTAAAGTCCACAGGGTGTCCCTCCCCATCCCCCCTTAGTTTCGCTCATTGGTCCTATGTCTGCTGCAGAGCCAGCAGCCCGCAGGACTCTTGTTCCCTCTGTCCCATGGTCGCCCTGCTGGTCTCTCCTAAGCACTGTTCCTCTGACTGCCCTTCATAGGTCATGATTTCAGATCCGTTTCAACCCGACTGAATGTTAACAGACGGAACCCTTGAAGTCAAGGGACTGTCTTCATCATACATGTAGAGAAGCGTCTTGACGTTTTAAGTGCTAAGTTTTCTCTAAAATATATTCAAGATATATGTTTATTCTATTATTGTAAATTTCAATAAATAAACAAATAAACAAGTGAATAAAAGAAGAATCCATGACTTCCTTCAGTGGTCCAGTCCGGTGCCAGAGTCATCTTGAATCTTTGCCTTACGTTGGAATCCAAACCTGACATCTCCATGTAAAACAGATTTGCCCGTCCATTTATTTACTCACTTATTCATTCCGGCACCCAAATATTCCTTGGGGAGCCACTTGTGTGAGGTATTGTGTGACCTCGACATACATAGGCAACTGAACATGATGTGTGTCTCCAACCAATTTACAGGTTTCTCTCTGATCAGACTCTTGAATAGACCAATTATGACATTTCCCCAAATTAATTTTCCTCAGACCTTCTTACTTTGCCTCTTACCTAGTCTGTCTACATTTTCAAGGATCAGATGAGCAGATTGATCTGTCTTATGGTCTGGGTTGGACTGTGAAGAGTGAAGTGGTTTTCGTTTCAGAGGGAAAAAGTACTCTTTAGATTTTTGTTGTTATTCAGAAAATCTGCAAACAAGAGGATCTAGGCCTGCCCCAGCCCAGTTTTGAATATTTTATTGCCTGACTCACGCAGCTCAGGTTTCAGACAGTTCTGCAGTAGCTGAGAACAAAGCAGATGGAAGCAATGAACGGGCCATGCTGCACTCACTTATGAATGAAATTGAAATGTGCTGGCGTTTTGTAGAGTAACCGACCTTCAAGCCTTGTAACTTTTACATTTGAAACAGAACCTGGACTGTCAAGTCTTACAGCTCTATCTCTTGTCATGGACACACAGTCTTTCCAATTTCAGTTTGCTAGTTTCAGACCTTGTAAGAGCCAAATGGTAGAAGGATAATGCCTTATACTTACCACTCAGATACATTTATTGTTAGTATTTTATATATTTTCCCTCCCTCTTCACACCACACACACACACACACACACACACACAAGCATGCGCGCACAACCTTCTTGTATGATTGTGCCATTTGAAATTTATTTCTTCAGTACAACACTTCATTTGTAAAGTCTTGAGCTAATATGACCAGGAACAAAGATATTTTCCACAAGTCTTTAATATGATACAACATCACTTAATAATCCTTATTAAAATTTCTCCAATTTCAAGACATGCTCTTTTTCGGTGCCATTACCTCCAGTCTAGTGCCCAAACAATGACCACATAGGCCTTTTTGCTTTGCATCTTATTGATCCTGAATAGATTTTCTTGCTATAACTCCCTTTTTTTAGTCCTCACCATCTTGACATTTCTGAAGAGCTCAGATCAGCTTTAGAGAATGAGTCACAGCTTGGATGAGACCAATTATGTTCTCGCTGTGAAGCTCAGGACGAACTGGCTTTTACAGCTGTGGCTTATGGGTGATGCTGGGTTCAAATCTTTGATGGAGTGCGAGAGGATCACTAACATTCTTGATTCATGTTTTCTTTTATTTTCTAAGACAGAGGTCAGCAAACTATGGTCCACGGGCCTAATTCAACCCAGTGATTGTTTATGTTTGACCTGGGAGCAAAGAATGACTTTTACCTTTTTATGTGACTGAAAATGGAGTGTGTTGTGACATGTGAAAATGAAATGAAATTCAAAGTTTTGTGTCTGTGAATAAAGTTTTATTGTAACACAGCCACACATAATTGGCTTACATATAGTCACTTTTGCACTTTAACTCCAGAGTTACTTAGACGCAGCAGAAGCTCTGTGGTCGGGGTGCCCGAAATGTTTCCTGTGTGGCCCATTGGTTAATAAACTCTCCTCTCATGCTTAGGCTATGAATTCTAAACTCCGACACAATTTTCTTAGAGGCAGATAGACTGCAGCTTGTAAAGTCAATGGGACATAGAACATGCAAGTTTTTCTTTCTAGATTGTATTATATTGTCAATTTCAGTTCTGTGCAGAGCGACTTACCCATTGACATCCCTAAGCCACAATATTCTATTATTTTCTAAGCAAAGGTCAGCCAACTATATACAGGCCAGGGACCAAATACATGCTTTCATTTGATTTGTAATTTTAGGAGAACAAAATATACTTTGTTTCATGAACTAAACGATTGTTCTGCATCAGTAATTTAAGAATTTGAATTTAGTTCACTATTACTGATTGATCTGGAATTTAGTCAGTCATAGATTGGATATTTAGTGCAATCAAAACCACCAGAAAAACTGATACAACCTAAACCCAATGCACCAATAATTGAGATCTTTTCTCTAAGTGGTTTTCTAAGCAGTCTTAAGTCAGATCATTTCAGTCCTTTTTTTTTCATATTTTTCAGCCCAAACATATAAAGACTCTCACACCCACAACTTTCATTCCCTGGTCACAGACGAAAAGCCTGACATGCCCAAGAAATAGGTGCTCAGATGAGACCCTGCTGAGGTTGTGGTTGACACTCTCACTGCATGGAAGAGTTCTGTGAAGTCAGTACTGGAGTTCTCTCCTGACTTGCTGCAGGCAGCACTGTCACATGCAAGCAAGGCATGCAGATGCTTCTTTACAAACAGCCACATGCTTCCCACACTACAGCTGGATTTGCATGTGAGGCTCTCTATTGGTTTGCACGTCCAAAAGAAAAAAACAATCTGATATGCGTAGATGAGGTCCGTGTCATAAGGTTTCCTTAGCAAAGGCATTGTGGCTAACGCCTTGAGATCATTGGCTCCGTTAAGGGCTCCCCCAAAAGCAGAAGGTATGCATTTTGTTTACCCTTGTGCTATGAAGTAAAGCAGGACCTGCATAAGGCAACTTTCCTCAGGTTCTTTCCCAGGGACAGCATACACACAAAACAGGTATGGCGTTTATACAGGTGAGGTTGTTTCAGTCCACTGACTGTCATAACAAAATACTTCATTTTTCTGGGAAATTTGTAAACAAGGGAACTTATAGATAGACAATCTGGAAGTTAAGAAGCCCAAAATCAGGACAACAGAAGATTCAGCGTCTGGTGAGAACATGCTCACTGCTTCATAGACAGGGCCTTTTTGTTGCTTCCTCACAGGGAGGGGTAATGAACGAGCTCCCTTTTCTAAGGGCAGTTACCCCATTCATAACTAAATGCCCTCCAAAGACTCATGTCTTAATACTGTTGTGCTGGAGATTAGTTTCGAACATGGGAACTTAGGGATACAGATGTTCGGAACACAGTGCAGGCATTTGTGGGCGTTTGACAATGGTCAATAAATAGTTTCCAGTGAGGCTGTTCACTCTCCTCGAAATCCGCTCAAGAAAGGTAACAAGACAATTGACTGGAATGACGCTGTTTTAAGGGTAGTTTAAAATTGTCTAATTTGTTCTTTCAAATTTATTCCTAAAGGTTTATATGTTCTTACTAATTAACAACCTTGCAGCATCATATCTCAGACACACTAAATTGGAGGTGTCCCCAAACCCAGGAAGGTTCCCAAAGCACAAGAGAATCAGCCCTATGCAAACCTTGTCTGAGCAGCCCCTGTTTAACCACAAGCACGAAGAATTTTTAACTATGGGGAGTAGGATCTTCAGAGGAAAAAAAAAACTATTCAAAACAGAGGTGTGAAACATTGTGCCGCTTGGGTTCCATCACTTTGGGAAATAGCCAGTCCAGGCAATCTGGTCTGGGAACCTTGCCCGGTGTGAACTGTGGAATCAGAAGATGAAGATGCCGCAGGTGTGCACAGAGTGGCACGTCACCACCTAAATGGCTGTTCTCATCAGCTCCCTACTGTGTCATTTCCCGTCAATCATATGGCGTGGGGAAGTCTGGAAGCCTCAGGAATAAATTTGGAAACGATTCCATATCATAAGGATATATAACAATACAGCTTATTAATTTGGTGCAAGTGTGTACAGGTATGTTAGAATAAACCATGTAAAAATTATTAAAACTTCTTTGCATTTGACCTACCATTTAAAGCAAAATACCAACTCCATAAACAAATGAGATATTAGAGATGTAAAGTATTATTTAGCAAAATTTATTCAAGGTCTTAAATGATTGCAAGCATTAAGAACATAAAATGCTCAAAATCCTCTCTAAACCCCAATATTCCCTAACCGCTGGTTTATAAAAAAATTTCAGGGTTATAGAATTAGTCTGGTTCTATTAGTTGATCAAGTTTCTTAAACTAAGGCAGAAATCCAGAGTAAATCATTCCTTTTGTCTGTATTTCCTGGCAAATACGGGTTATTTATTTTAAAGAATCTTTAAATGGAAAGCCAAATTGCTGGGCTGTATCTTGCCGCTAAAACAGAGTGAGATGCAAACTGAGCGTCCACATTTGTGTCTCCTTCACCCCCCTCTCAGATGACAGACGGAGCTCTGGCCAGGCGTCGTTGATTTTCAGGAAGCAATTCTTTTGTCACATGGTCACCATTTCCTATTTCCCAACTATTTCTCTCTGCGTTATAAAGTATGTATATTCTTTTCCAAATTTGCCGATGGTGTCTTTCCATGCAAACACATTTATAGTTCGTTATAGAAAGCAGTAGGAAATAATGCCCTGGTTCCTTCTTTTTAAGTGATGACAAGTTCTGATTAGTTCTTGGATGGGGGGATGTGCTCAGTCCCTTCCAGTTCTCAAGTCGGATGATTTAAGTCAAAAGTAACTTAAAGCCACTTCAGACCGTTTTGCGCATTTTACATTGTCATCATTACCATTTGATGCTTAGTGCCATAGGTTGGCAAGCTAGAGGGAAGGAAGCAAAATAAATGCACTGGCTCCTGCTGCTTCATTTGGGACAATGGTAATATAAATCATCACTCACTGCCTCTCTGTGTCAAGCCCTGTGCTGAGTACTTTTGACTTTGCCCTCATAATACTTTGCGAAAAATGATAGCCACGTATTTCGCTGTCCAGTTTAAAAAAAATTTTTTTTTGCGGTGCTGGGAATGATACACAATTTATAATGTGCAAGTTGAGGACTAAAGAGGTAGGTGAGTTATTATAAATATTGTATTTGTATCTCATAAAATATAGGGTATTGAGGAACAGAAAATTCTTTAATTTGCTATTTAATTGATGATATGTATAAAGTGTTCAGTTAACATCTATATGTGTGTTGCTAAATTTCCTGTCTTTATGAAATACTTACTGAATAGTAATTCAGGTCAAAACTGGAGAAAGGGCTTTCATTTTAAAATACATTTCTTAAAAAAAATTCTTTAGGAAGAAATGATAGCTAAATTAGTACTTGAAAAAGGCCAAAGAAAATTATATACTGTACATAATTATGCCTCATTATGACCTCTGCACATTTTCCAGAAAAGTTAGGCATTAAAAACACACACAACAGGAACACTGTAAAGGTCAGAGTCTGATGAAAGAAAAAAGCAATAGCTAATTATGGATGAGATTAATGTTTGAGCAGGAACATACATTTTTATCATTATGTTCTGCTTAAGAAATAATTTACAATATATCATTGCCCACCTGTGGACTTTATTTCGTATCTGAAAAAAAAGCAGTAGAAAAAAACAAATTTATAAAGTGAAAATATTAATTAAATTTACTGTGATAAACTTAAAATGTGGGTTTTGTTGTGGTTTCTAGCATACTTTCTGTGAGTTTTTTTTGTTTGTTTTTTTTCTTCACATAGGGGTGTTATTTTCCCAAATGCAGTCTGACTTGAAAAGAAAAGCTGGGATCTACTTTTTCCGAAAAACTTAGAGATGGTCTGACCTCTGAGTTACTGGCCTCCTTCACTGGCAACCCTACAGTCACAGTGCTTAAGAGAAGAGACCAGCGGGTTTTGTAACTTTTAGTTTGAAAAGAGTTTCAATCTTACAGCATACAGAATTTCACAAATAAAAGTAGTGCAATTTTCACTATGCAGATTTGTTAATATTTCATCTAATATTGCCCCCTCCATATTTCATATTTGCATGCATACGCCAGCAGTAGGCACGCACGCACACACACACACACACACACACACACACACACTTGTTTTTTATTTGGGATTAAATTCCATACATTGTTGTAGTGATATGGGGAGCAGGCCCTGCTTTTCATCCAGCCCGGCTCCCGCACGACTAGCTTATACCCCGAAATAACAACACACAAATTGTANCTGGCCTATCAAAGGGCCAAGGCAGTTTCTTTATTAACCAATGAAAGTAACACATAGACAGATGACCCTCCTACATCACATTGTGGCCTTTTGCCTATAATTGCTTCGTTGTGTGTTTCTTAATGGGGAAATGCCTATATTCTCTTGAATAATCATAGCCCAGCTTTAACACCACAAATATCCACAAAATAATCTTTTAATCAAATTGTCTTTCTAATTTTATTAGCTTTCTTAATAAATTTTCTTTATAGGTGTCCCCTTCAGTGCATGTTTTAGGTCTTGAATGCAAGTCCTATCTTTTTTTGCCTCCTTTAATATAGAAGCATTTCCCCAGCTTTTGTTCGGTTTGTTATGACAGTGGTTGTGAATGATAGGCCTCCCATTGAACACGGATTATTTCTCGGTGTATGTTTGTCGGGTCTTCCACTGAGATAAGGTTGAGATCATGCATTCTCAGCCAGAGAATTCTGTAGCTGGTGTCACATTTGGATAAGTATAGTGTCCACAGTATCTCAATATATTGAATTTGATCTTTAAAAATAAGAGGCACTTTAAAGTCATGTAAATATTCTACCTCTTCAAATTTTCTTCTTTATTAAGCACCCATTAATATTTCTTGTCTCACTAATCCTTGCCAAGATGACGGCAGAATCATGATTTTCTAGCTTAAATGTTGACCGCTTTTGTCAGGGGCATTTTGTATATCGCATGAAGATCACTCCCTTCATTAATCTATACCTATTTATCCTATATATGAACTCACAAATTCTGTTCCCTGAACCCTTAATAACTCTGGACTCTGTGCTTTTTTGTTGTTGTTGATGTTGTTGTTGCTTGGATTATCCCAGATTTAGTCAATGAGATTTTCTTCAATCTAGTTCTTGTATTCTTGTGATATCTTTTAACTAATTTCTTGCGTTTGACCTAAAAGTCATTTTGTTTCTGCATGTTCCAACCTTAAAAAGTCTTTTTGGTGTTTTGGGAGATGGTACCCAAGGTTTCGGTCATACTATGTAAGTGTTCTGCCACTGTGCTGTGCTCAGTGTGCCCCTGGTCCTGTGTCCCCTGTTTTTAACCCACCATTGCTCCAAGGATCTTCCCTGTTTTTTAACAGAACATGGCACTGGATAGCACAATGCTAACTGTGTGTAATACAACAGGTACATTGTTCCTTTTGATACTGTAAGCTAACAGAGTAAGTACTACATAGAAGTCATAGGCATATAAATGTACATACATGCATACATACAGGCAAATGCTCTCAAAGGCATATTACTACATGCATTAGCATGTATATGTTTTATTACACACTTATTTTACAACTTAGAGTTCACACCACTTATCTCCATTTTCAATCTGTTCTTTCTTGGAAATTCTAATTCTACATATGCATTTTCCTTCTGCCCTGAAAGTCACAGACACCAACTACATTAATCCATTTATTTGTTTGCTGAATAAGATGCAATGATTTCTAAAACAGTATAATAATTCCTTTAGAACTATTACAATGAGCACACCTATTTAAAGAACAGGATTCATTTTATTTTCTTCCCTTCCCAGATACCCATCTTTCTTGACATGGAGGCACCTGGTTAAATACTGGTTGTCAAAGTTCCCAAGTTACTTGGGTCGTCACCACTCTCTCCCTTCTCGTCCTCATTTATCTCCTCCCTTTAATATGGTTATGTCATTTATTTGAAAAAATTAAAACTAAGGTAACTTATTTTGACTTTCAATACAGACATTTTTTCTTTTTCATTATTAATGACCTAATTTTAATTTTTGAATATGTAAAATAATTCACGTACTTTTCAAGTTGAAACTCTTCAAACAAATGTATCCTTCCAACTTCATCCCTTCCTTCTCTGGTCCCCACATCTCATTTCCTCCTCCCAGGACTTGTCTGTGCAGAAACTCACTGTCCTCTGTCATATTTTCTTTCTCTTTCTTTCTGTAATGATAAACACATAGATGTGTGATTTTATATTTTTCCCTTCCATGTAGTTCAAAGTTATCACGTTCTGCGCACATTTTGCCGTTTAGTTTTTAAACTTGCTATTCTTTGCAAAGCCATGCCTGAGCTTTACAGACCCATCTCAGTGGTTTAATGGGACGGTCACAGACATCACTGGTTTAGAGTCTTTGAAGACTGCAGGAGAGTTCCCTCCCTGCTTGTCTAACCGCTGGTTCTGGAGCCCACCTCTTCAGGCCTCACTTTGACTTTCCTGCTTCTCTTTCCCCGAATACCATCCATGCACCCCACCCTCTACCAATGACTGCCAGCTTCCCCAGGGACTAGTACTTGTGCCACCAGAAACTTCCAAGTCTGCTCTTTAGAAAACATCCCTGAAAGACAAGCCATATAAGGTCCAAATACATCCCATGACCTGCTGGCCAAGCCACCCCAGCACACACATGCAAATAGGTGTGCTTAGAATAAGGGGCAGTGTCCTAATTTGTCCAAAGCATTTCAGAGGCTAGCGGAGAAGATGGGACCAGCTGTACCAGAGCAGGGGGCATTTTCCAAGAGGTATTTCAGAGGCTAGGAGCACTGCCCACAACCCCGCTGCCGTGTCCCCAATCCTTCATTCCGAGCTTTAGACCAGTTGCGACTCCTCCCTTCTTTCTTCCTCTGCTATATACTGTTCCCTCCACGCCACATAAACTACTCAAGCAAAATTCATCCTGAAGCTACAATCCACCCAGTGACAAGCACACTTCTGATGTTGGAAATGCCTCAAAAAAAATCTATTTCTCTTTCGATTTCTGGAAGGTGGTGGTGTTCTGTGTTCTTTCATCTCCGTGAGAGGTGTGTCCCCCTTCCCTGTCCACCACAGGCCTTCTCCACAGTGGAATCTTGTGCATGCCTTCCTCCATTTCTACTCTGCTTTTTGGAATTCTCTTTATTTGCATAAATTCAGCTCACTTCTAGCCATAATGCCAACATTTTCATCTCTAAGCTTGACTATCCTCAGGAATCCCAGGGATAGGCCTGATGCTTTCCTTAGACCCTCGCACTTTAACATCAAATGTGCTTCTCACTGTTTTCTATAATTCTTATCTTATAAAATAATGTCATGTTCCCTTTGCTCAAGATTCAAACTTGGAGTATCTCTGATACCTGTCTCTCTTTAATGCCTAAATGGGAGCAGGAAAGTCCTGGTGCTATTTTTCCCAAGTGTGAAGCTGCTTAAATATCATCCGTTCTCACTGATGCTTGATGACAAGATTCCTGCTTCGGTGGCAAAAATTTCCTGACTCCATAGTTATTTGGGAATCACTCATGATTTTTACCATTTACTGTCCCCCCCATTGCAATTAACCCACTCCTTTCTGGATATCTAAGGACATGCTCTGTTAGAGCTAAGGCATACTGATGGGTAAGAGGAGGGGGGGCACCTATTCATCCCGGCCACCTGGCTAGCTTACACCCGAAATAATCACACAGAAACTGTATTAATTAAATCCCTGCTTGGCCCATTAG
>LOEQ01002194.1:228307-243044 GCA_001685075.1 Bramus lutescens | reverse complement strand
AAGGGCTGGCCTATCAAAAGGCCAAGGCAGTTTCTTTATTAGCCAATGAAAGTAGACAGACCCTCCTACATCACTGGAGCATCGACAGTCCTGCCCTTCCTCCACCACAGAAGCTCCTCTGCAAGTCTGGCTAGCTGTCCATCAACAAGGAGCAACAAAGAGAGGAACATTCCACCAGAGTTCCTGTGTCCCTGCTGAAATTTAGCAAACCAGGAGAAGATAGCCTACAGAATCATTCTGTGGGGGATATCTGATCATGCACTGTATGCATGTGTGGGGAGATCACACATACATGCATGTTAGGTGCATATTCATGTGGAGGTCAGGGGGCAACTTCAGGTGTCTTTACTCTGGCATCTGCCAGATTTTGCTTGAGACAGAATCTGTCAGTGGCCTGTAACTTTGCCAAGGAGGCTTAGTTGGTGGACAGGAAGTCCCAAGGACCCACTGTCTGCACTTCCCACATTGTCTTGTCACTGCTGACATTACATATATGTTCCTCCATGTCTGGATTTCATGTGGGTCCTGGGAATCAAACTCAGGTTCTCACACTTGTAAGCCACTTAAACCAGTCATCTTTCCAGACTCTTAAAATAGCTGTTATTTAAACAGCTACAAAAGCATCCACTTTTCTACTCAGTCCCTAATCTACCCCTTCTTTAAATTTTTCCAGTCCTCACCATCTGTGAGGCCATCTGTCCACCTGCAACCATACCTGGGCAGAAAGCATAATGGTTAAAAGTGGTTCTCCAATTGCATTCTTTATCAGGATTTAAAGACTCAACATAAAGAACATTCCCCCAAATGAAAAATGGGATATATAAACTCAGTTCCCAAGGAAGTGAACTTTGCCTGTGTGCAGATTTTAGGCATTTTTTACAACTCATGGGAAAGATGGAACAATACTGAATTTAATATAATTATCAGCATGTCATAAAATGAATAACCAGTTTCTGTTTATAAAAGGAAGCCTACAGCTTCCATGTCCCCTAGATGAAGACAGAAACTTCAAAGTCAAAAATGGACCAGGGTATTCTCAGCAAGCCCTGCTCTGCCATTTCTTAGAAAACAAGAGAACAGAGAGAAAATATTCTCTGCCTAGAGTTTCACACTACACATTAGTGAAAAAGACACAAACCCTTCTCTTCCCTTGGAAATCACATCTTAAAGGTGGCAACAAGTCCAAGATGGCTTGCACTTCTCAGCGGAGTGATGATCACTTATAATTGTGTGAATTATAACAACTGTGAGGGATTCCTTTGCCCAGTCTCTCAGTGGGCCGGGGTTCCTATGGCTTCACGTAGCAGGCAGATTCACCCTTTGCAGATGTCAAGGCCTCTTTTTGAAGAGAAAGAGCAGTTCTCTACTCCAGAGCCAGCTATTTTGACGTGGACTGGAAGTTTTGAGAGATGGATACATGTGCACACATGCTTATTTCTATGGTAACACTAATCAAGGGTTAGGCCAAGGTTATCAGATATAGTGAGTTCACATGGTGAGGAAAGAAAACTTTACATCTGGAGGTCCCAAGAACCTGTTTTCTCTTTGCTTGCAATTCCACCCTTGGCTACATCCCACAAATTCCCTCATCCATCTAAATTTCTGCTCAAAACAAGAGTATGCCACAAGGAGGTGTGTTGCAAAGACAACACGCTTTATCTAACTCACGTATTTCTTGCCACAGAAGGTTATTTCATCTGTTGCTGTAATTAATTACTAATTAGTAACTACCAACAACATGCTGCAGACTAATGCCGGCATTCAATGCCAAAATTTCATTTTTCAAAACAGTTAAGAATAAATGTTCTAACTCCTGTTTTACAGATGCTAAAATTGCAGGTCCAAGAAGTCAGGTAGGAGGCCAGATGTTCCACAGTTTTAAGTAGTAGCTATGAGATTTCACCAAAGTCCATTTCTCTTCATCATCCAGCATCCTCAATGCCCATCATATACTCTGGGGCATCTTTTTGCTCCCCAGACAGTACCTTTCCAAAGCCTGTGTTGTTTGGAGGAGAGTATCTTCTATAAGTGTTTCTACTGAACCTTGTGTGTTCTTTCTCTACCCACAGTTTTCTGAAAGATCTTAACTTCTCTACCTTTCTCAGCTCAGCATAAGTAGACAATCGTATCTCTTCTCTTTCGTGTAATATTTGCGGTCCAGTCCTGGGCCTGTGCACACCAGGTAAGAATGCTGCCTCTGAACTACACGTCAAGCACGAAATATTATTTTAAGAGTAGCAGAAGTTCTCAAATGCCCCATTTCAACATTGCAACAGCTCAAGATGGTGGCCTTCGAGGTTCTCCACACAGAACTTTGGGTTGGGTTTATTTTGTCAATTTCTTTGGAGGTTTCAGTCTTTTCAAGGAAGAATTTAAGAAGGAAACTGAAGCAGTGTCGGCAGGAGATCAGAGAAAAGTCATCAGAGATAATTATACAGTCTGATATGGTAAGATGAGGTCAGAATAATAGGATCACATGCCATAAAGCACTTTAAACCAATAGCTAAAGATGCCCATGGAATATTATAATTCAGTGCTAATCCATCATGGGGACAAAGGCTGGCATCTTTAGCTATTTGTGAAGTTTCCCCAAGTGCCTGTATCCCAAACTAATGACCACCACAAATACGCTGCCTCCAAAGAGAACCTCACAAATAGGATTACTGTGTGTTTTCAGCCATTAAAGTGCAGAAGGGCTGGGAGATATTGCAGCCATCTCTCAGGACAGGGGTTAAAGTGACAGGACCCGAGCCAACTTCACAGACTTCTCCATCTTCAAATGTTTTTATAAAGTTTCACTTCCTCGAGGCTGTGGGCTTATTTATGGGTCCATCTTCTCATTATTGAATTGTTTGGTTTGGGTTTCATTTTTTTTTTCAGCCTGACCTCCATTTACTGGGCTTCAGCAAAGATGCCAATAGACTCAGGTAGTGCTCCACCCCCACCCCCAGACACACAGCAAACCACCTGAAAAGAAAAACCAAGACCATCAAGGGGTCTGTGCTTTCTGCAGGCTGAAGCTTTGATTTGCAGTAGGAAGAAAGGACACCAAATCAGCAGCAATTGAATGCCGAGCAGCATTATTATCTTGTCAGGGGCATTAAAGGCTGAAGTAAAATCCCGAATCCCTGCTCTGCCTGAAGGCACAGTGCATTCTGAGCCCATCCCATCAACCCTCCTCCCTGCTCCACATTAGAGACGGACTTTGATTTGATGTATTGACAACTGGTTTCTGTTGAATTAATTCCCCTGTGCCATGTCCTCTGTGCAGAGTCCTCTGCATGGATGATCTTGAATTTGTGAATGAGCAAATGAAGCCAAAGGAAAACCTGTCAAGTGCCACCCAGCTTCCTAGTGCACCCAGGACAGTGGCACCCAGAAACAAGTCTCCTCACCATGCCAACGGACTCCCTTTCACCTCTCAAGCCACCCAGGACAAGATGCTTCCCTTCCCTCACCCAATTTAGATTGACCTTTAAGGCCCTGCCCATACCCCACCATTTTGTGGCCCTTTCTCTGACCATTAAAAGGCCACCATGAACTCTCTCTTTGGTCTCTTAGGGCCATTTATAGCCACCACATTCATCCTGGTGGCTTCAGTCTGCTCTCTCTGATATGTGACAGTGAAGGAATTGCTCTTGAATTACAGCGTCAGATGCCAAACCCACTCTGGGCACTTTACCGTGATGTGATTGGCTGCTCATTTACCCATCAGCCACCCACTGAACATCTGCCATGTGATAAACTCTGGAGTTTCCTGGAGGAGCTATCACAGACCTGGTCTCCACCCTGAGAACCAGCATGGATCCTGGAGCAGTGACCTCATCTGTCTAAGCTTCAGTTTCCTCTTCTGTAGAATGGGAACAACATTGATCATCTCATGCTTTGAGCTGGCCCTAGTCAAAAATATGGGAGCACCTGGTACATAGAAGATGCAGGGAGGGATACAGCTGCTGGAATGTCATGACTTGCCTCAGTCACGCCTCCCTAAGTGGGTTCTGCGGGCCACAGTATTGTGGTATCACTGCTATGTCTTCTGTTCTAAGGGCAGGATTCAGAGTCCATCACGAGCTGGCTGCATGAGCTGATTAAGCTCATGATCACCTAAATAAGACAGCCCTCTTCCCCTTCCCTCCCTCCTCCCTCCATCCCTCCCTTTCCTCTCCTCTCCTCTCCTCTCCTCTCCTCTCCTCTCCTCTCTCTTCCTCACTCTCCAAATGCCAAATTTATGGTCTTGGGATTCAGAACTCTCACCAAGGGATTCTCACGGGTGGGGTTTCTGTGGCTTCTACTACACAGAGGTGCCCACAGCCAGGAGCTCTCACTGACAGAATGGAACTGCCTTTCCTCATGAGGCAAACTGACCTAGAGCCTAGAGTCCTAGAGCTCAGTCTGTCCTATCATCAGCTCTGTCGGCCTCTGCTGAGTTATGCTATGAGCTCTCCCCAAGACAGCCCCTGGTAGATGTTACCTAAACTCTAAGAGTAGATGGCTCTCAAAGCTCCAAAGAGCAACCCATTCTGCTTCACTCAAACTCTAAACCTTCCTTGATATCACCCTGCCGTGATGTGATTGTTCCTTCCATCTCCAGCTAGAAGGCCTAGTGTATAGCTGTGTGGGTGTCTGGCTCAGAATGTCAGAGGCAAGTGCTCCCTCCAATCAAGAAATAAATATGCCCAGTTCCATCCTAGAGCTGAATGTCTTCCTCTCATAGCATGTGGAACTGCTCCCTAGGGAAAAAGGAAGAGACAGAGTGTCCGCGTCAGAATCATCCAATGTGGGATTTCCCTCTGTATACTATGAATATGTTTTATTACTGTTGTTTATTAAAGAAGCTGTTTCAGCTATGGTTTAGTAGAGTAAAGCCAGGTGGGAAATCTAAACAGAGATATAGAGAGAAAGTAGGTAGAATCAAAGAGACGCCATGAAGCTGCCAAAGGAGGAAGATGCCAGCTGCCAGCCAGAATTTTACCAATAGGGCACAGCCTCATAGTGATTCACAGACTAATAGAAATGAGTTAATTTACGATGTAAGAGTTAGCTAGAAATATGCATAAGCTATTGGCCAAACAGTGTTGTAATTAATATAGTTTCTGTGCGATTATTCACAGCCAGGTGGTGGGTAAACGAACGAGCAGTCTCCATTTACACTCATGCCCACCAGAAGCTGGCACACTCTGTTAGTGACTCATAAGTGTACAGACTATGTGTGGTAAAGGAGGCACAAGTTGTTCTGCATAAAGACACCACCTTCTTTTCCTTAAGTGGCCCAACCTTCCTTTCCTGGACTGTTTCCTGCAGGACACCTGGTAGTTTATCACCTCCCAGACACTGGGCTGCTTCTCACCCATGGATCTTGTAGTTTATCTACCTGGTGAATTCCCTCTCCATTCAGTGTAGCCTCACACCTGATATAATGCACAATCAGCTAGGAAGTGTTAACCACCACCACCCACTTCTCTCTGCCACCCTGCCCTGGTCCTGTTCCTTTACAAGGGTTTCTACTATTCCCATTGGAAATTTATTTGGGCAAGGGAAAGGGAGACCACATCAGATACTTGCATAACACAGAGATAGACAGCTACAATTCACTCTTTTGGTTGACAAATTGCTTTTCCTGACAGATGATAAGGAAACTGAAGGCAAGAATAGCTTTCCAGGCAGTGGTGGTCCTCACCTTTAATCCTAGCACTTGGGAAGCAGAGGCAAGTGAATCTCTGAGTTCAAATCCAGCCTGGTCTACAGAGTAAGTTTCAGGACAGCCAAGCTATACAGAGAAACTCTGTCTCATAAAACAGAGATAAACAAATATGAAAGAATAGCTGCTGCTTCCTCTTCCTCCTCCTCCTTTCTCCTTTTCCTTCTTCTTCTTCTTCTTCTTCTTCTTCTTCTTCTTCTTCTTCTTCTTCTTCTTCTTATTCTTCATCTTCTTCTTCTTCTTCATCATCATCATCTTATTATTATTCTTATTCTTCTTATTCTTTTTCTTCTACCTCTTTTTATCATAATAGCCTGGCTCTTTGTAAGTATCCAAGGACTCACTGTTTGTAAATGTAAACTCAATTCACAAATACCTGGCCACTGAATGCCCAATGATTGTTACAAAAGTCTCCAAGCTGGGAAGACTCCCTATAGGAAGACCAGCCACAGAGAATTTTCCATGCTGGAAATCCATCATTAAATGGATTCCAGATCTACTTTGGGTCACACTCCAAGGCTGGAAACAATGAGAAGAGAAATGAGAGAAGGAGGAAAAGAATAGGTAGCAGAGACGGAGGGGAGGGAGGGAAAGGGAAGAAGGGGAGAAGGAAGGGGAGGAGGGGGAAGGTAGGGGAGTGGAGACCTGACTGACTGAAGTAAACTTGATTTGCAAGAAGAATGCCAGAGAAGGAAGGCCTGCGCTATCTAGTGCTATTTTTACCCAAGCTACCTTGTTGCTGCACTCTCCCAGATAGATAGACAGACAGAGATATGATTCAGAAATCAGACTTCACCATCCTGGGCGCTTTTTTTTTTTAAGGTGATACGTTGTTTTAATCAGCTGGGCTTATTCGCCCTCCCCCCATGCCTGGTACAGTGCTAAGCCAGCAGGCGGTTTCACCCATCTCCTCTTTCTATTTGGTGGACATAGCAAGTGCAAGCCTTCTTCTAGGTTTTTTCTCCTGAGAACAGCCTCCTTTATAACTTTTCAGTTCTTACAATGAAAGTTTTGCAAAGAGTGCTGCTTTCATTCCTGTTCCAAGAGCATTTGTGAGCTGTAGCTGTTTTTTCAGCAAAAAAAAAAAAATGTTGTCATCTTCCAGGAAGAATCACACAAAAATATAGAGAAAAAGGGTCTTTGAAATTTCAGTAAAGACTGCTATCAAGGAGGGCAAAAGCCTCTTGTTGATTATGAGAAGGTTCTGAAGGGAACTGAGGTGAAGGCAGTGACAGGGAGCCTCCCCTCGCCTGGCGCCCTGTCTGCCGCTGCTTCACGGAGAGACCGTATCTATGTCCATGCTGAGAGATGATGTCAGCACACAGTGGAGGTTCATCATTATTGATGGAATAATGATCCTGCGGCATGAGAAGCAAGTTCCCATGAATTCCCCATGGTTTTGGTTAGCAACTGCTTTGCACCATTCATAATCACTAAAGAGAAAATGCTGTCGCTTGCTTATGCATGGGTCTTGTCTCGCCTCTCTTTTAACTGGTGTATGCATGTATGCATGTTTATGTGGGTGGCAGGATGTGCATGTGGGTGAGAACGTGTGCACGTGTATGCACATGCATGCAGAGGTCAACCTCAGATGTCATCCTTTGTAAAGCACCATCTCCACTGAGAGAAGGTCTCTCATTGGCCTGGAGTTCACCAATTAAACGGAATTTCATGGCCACCGAGCCCCAGGGACCTGCCTGTCTTCACCTTCCAGCACTGAAATGATGGTGCACATCCCCAAGGCCTGACATTTTTATAAGGATTTATAAGGATACATTGTCTCATGCTTACATAGTGAGACCTTGACCAGCAGAGCTATCACTCCAGATCACATCAATCACCCCTCTTTCTCTATAAGCTATTCTGTCAGTCTTTACCTTGTTCATCTTTGACACCACATACAACTTCCAGCAAATGAGGATGTAGTGATGCCACAGACGGGTGGGGATCTGCAAAGGCATAGGGGTTGGCTTCAGGAGCCAAAAGCTATGAACAGAGAGTGCTTGCTTAGTGGAAAGGGATCCCTTCAAGAGAGTCACCTCAACCACACTGTGGAACAGAAACTTGAAACAAGGGGTGGCTCAGCAGTTGAGAGCACTTGCTCTTGCAGAGGACCTGGATTTGGTTCTCAGAACCTACATAGTGTTCCACAACAATCTGTCACTCCAACTCCAAGGAATCTGACAATCTCTTCTGACCTCCTTGGGCACCAGGCACACACATAATACACATTCATATATGCAGGCAAAACACTCATACACACACACACAAACAAATTTAACATACTAGTAATGATGAAAGCGACCAGAAACCACAGTACAGATGAAAAGGGATGGCTTGGGAAGATGGTACAGTCGTGAAGTGCAAAGTGCTTGTTTCACAAGCACAAACATCTGAATTTGATCCGTAGTACCTACCTTTAAAAAAAAAAACAAGCCAGGCATTGTACCATGCCATTCAATAACAGCACTGGCAAGTGATCCCTGGCATTCTCCAGCTAATCAGCCTGGTCCTGATGACAAATTCTAAGCCAATGAGAGACTCTATCTCAAAAGAAAAATATAGATGGTACCTGGGGAATGATAACTAAGGTCCTCCTCCGACATCTCCATCCACATACTTGTACATGAACCCACACGCAAATGTGGGTACACATGGAGAGAAGCAGGGAGGCAGAAAACATAGGATAGCGCTCTGCTGCCATCTGCTCTTATAACATGGCTGTCCAAAGACTGTGAGAAATGGCAGCTCCTGAAGCTTTCTGTGACTGATCTATTATTGACCTCAAAATACTCACCTGCGACTGACAAGAGCTCATGGCTGTCCCCCACTGACGATCAGGTCAGCTTCTGCAGGTGTAGAACTATTAACACGGGACCACAGTCTACCAAATGTGTCTAGTCTGTGGTAAGGGCACTCCATGAAGTACTGCCACAGATCACATGGGCCACATGGGCCAGGAGTAACTGTAATTATCATTTATCTCTCAGCCGATATGGATTTGTTTAGCTATAAGAAATGGAAAATCCAGGTGAAGAAGTTTTAAATGTTTAAGATGACATTTCTCACATTGAAAGCTTCATACCTAAACTTACAGACACCACTTAGGTTCAAAGTTCTAACAAAAACATGACAAATGCATCTTTCTCCACTGAATCCTGTAACAACCATTGAAGAAAAGATACACAGCAAAAGCACAAAACATAGAAGGCAGAGCTGACCTGAGGCAGAAGAAACACTTCCTTCCATTGGCTTCTGCAAGAATTTGAGCACAAGATTCTATTGGCCTATGTTTGAAACCTTGCCACTCCCTCGATCAGCCTTGGGTCTCCACCATATGCCAGACTGAAGCCATACCACTCCCTGAACAAGCCTTGGGTCTCCATTATATGCCAGACTAAAACCATACCACTAACTGAACCAGCCTTGGGTCTCCATCATATGCCAGACTGAAGCCATACCACTAACTGAACCAGCCTTGGGTCTCTATTATATGCCAGACTGAAGCCATACCACTCCCTTGATCAGCCTTGGGTCTCCATCATATGTCAGATTGAAGCCATACCACTCCCTTGATCAGCCTTGGGTCTCCATCATATGTCAGAGGAGGAGAACCAGGGGCAGACAGGTTAGAGCAAGGAAGAGAATCTGCATTTAATACTGTTTGTTTAATCAGTTGTTTCTAAGCACACGTAAGAAGCAGCACACATAAGAGCTAGAAAGATGGCCCAGCAGATAAAGAATTTTTCATGCAAGCATGAATACCAGAGTTCAAATCCCTAAAGGCCATGTACAGCTGGGGACAGTAGCATGTGTCTGCAAACCCAGTGTTCCCATGGTGAGAAAAGAGACCAAGACAGGAGAATCCCTGGACATTCTCAGGCCAACTTGTCTGATGTCATCATCAGCAGCAACACAACAGAGAGCTGGTTTCAAATAAGGAAAGTGAGGGCAAGCAGCCCTTGCACTCACATGCGAACACACACCCTTGCATGCTTGCGCACGTACACACACACACACACACACACACACATAGATGCACATGAATGCACGTGCACAGGCACATATGCATGTGTGTACACAGAGCCATAAAAAACAAGCAGCAAAGGCCTTTCTTCCGACATGCCATACTCATCCACACAGCGTCACTCCAAGAACAGAGAACAAGTGACTCCAAGAGCAGTGGGGTTACTTTTCCTAACCATCAGATAGATACATTTTAGGGACAAAGGTGATTAATTCATTTCTAGTAATCTGTGTATCACCATGTGGCAGTGCCTTATTGGATAAAGTACTGTCCTACTCTGGCAGGCCTATATAGCTTCTCTCTTACTCTATCTCCTTTCTCCCAGCATTCAGTTTAGTTTTCCCCACCTACCTAAGTTCTGCCCTATCATGGGCTCACTTTTAGGCAAGTTCAGCAGTCATTTCTCTGTAGGTCCTGTGTGTCCAGTTCATCAAGAAGCTCAGGCAAGAGCAGTTTCTTGCCCAAATGGCTAACAAACTCCATAAGGAGCCTCTTTGATGCCCCCTTCCTTTTGAAGTAGCTTGGTGCTGCCAGAAACAGATGTGTCTCATTGTCATGAAATGTCCTAACTACTTAAAACATTTTAAATGCCATATTCTGTAGTTTTTGAATGGTTTGAAGAATACCTATCTATCTGAAATACATCTCTATACATCTAGAAAATCTAACTAACATGACTACAAGCTTGACTATTATAGATGATTNNNNTATTATAGATGATTATCTATTAACTTGTATTTCTTAATTATACATTACATTTTTTAAATGGGCTGCACAAACACAATACCTTAATCAAGAGCAGAAATATGCATATAACAAAATTGACCTTAAGTTTGCATCAATAAACCAAGACCATACTAATGCAAATCTCTATAGCATATCCCCCTTAAAATATAAAAAAAATTATAAACAATATTTGGGAATTTAGGCGTAATTCTTCTCTAAGCTGCTTTCTGCTTTTTATTGGGCAATGTAATTTTTTGAGAGGTATCCAAGGCAACCTTTCAGGGGATCTTGGTCCATCAAATCACATTAGTCTGGGAGGATTCCACAGGTTCTCATCCTCTGTGGAAACAAAAGAGAACCTCTTTTCCAAAGCAACATATCCTTAGACCCAAATTCTGAAGTTAAGCTAGCTTTATAATATACATGCTGGTTTAGCTTAGCAGCCCAGACAATGAAATGTCTCTCTGCATTTAGCTCCTTCACAGTCAAAAAATTCAAAGAAAACACACAATCCACATAATCTAGATTCTGTGAATTTTTTATCTTTACATATATTATTTTTCTTTACTCTTTTTAATCTATAACTGTCTGTACTCTGTTTCTTTAAAGACTTTAACTTTTTTAATACCATTTACTTCTTTTAATAACTTTCTATATTCTTTTTCTTCTCTCTCCCAAGCCTACATACATTTATCCAACACTGTGATCCATTTAGAGGTCTTTTCCATATGAATTTGTCTTTATTGCATATCTGTAATTATTTTCTGACCAAGACTGCTTCTTAAAATGCTAAAAACTTCTTAAAAACCTAAGCTGTGGCATTTCTAGGGAATATACAGTACTTCATGCTTGCTCTTGTTGTAGGAGAGAGCCGCTTGTTGGTTCCTGACCCTTTTAGCCATGAAATAATCAAACAGAAACTGTATTAATTAAATCATGCTTGGCCCATTAGCTCTAGCTTCTTGTTTGCTAACTCTTACATATTGATTTAACTCATTTCTATTAATCTGTGTATGGCCATGTGGCTGTGGTTTACCCACTAAAGTTCCGATGTCTGTCTCTGGCAGGGCTACATGGCATCTCTCTGGCCCCACCCTTCTTTCTCCCAGAATTCAGTTTAGTTTTCCCTGCCTACCTAAGTTTTGTCCTTTCACAGGCTCAAGACAGCTTCTTTATTAACCAATGATATTCACAGCATACAAAGGGGAATCCCACATCAACCAGGCTTCTCTACCAAGCCAGATGCAGAGGCTGGAGTTACCTGTGTGGCTATACTCTGGAGGGAGAGTACCTTCAAGACCTCCTCACTGTCCTACTGGCCTGATCCCTCCTGCTTTGACTGCCCTATGCAGTCATTCCTAACACCAGGGACAGCAACTGGATGTAATTCTCTAAGACGAACAGAGCCAATCTCACTGGCTTCAGTGACAATTCCTCAAAGGCCTCTCCTGGGATGTCTATTTCTCATGGCTGCCAACCCTCTAGGAGCAGGGATTCTGGCTCCAGCCAAGCTGCCCTCTCCTGGAAAGCTCGATTGCAGGTAAGGACCCTTCTCCATGCTTCCAGACTCAATAACTACAATTTGGTCCCTTTGCTCCCCTGCCCTAGGGGTAGTAACTGTTCCTGAAGCCTTTTCCTTCTACAATACCCTCACATTACCCATTTCAATTCCCACTTTACATCTTTACATCAGTCAACAATTCTGCTCGGTGATCTCTGCTAAAATAACTGGAGCTATTTTTGTCTTCTCACAGGACTGTTTGACATGCATGTAAAGGAAGTAACAAATTAGAAGATCACAAATAAAGGAAAGAAAAAAACATTCACAAATAACAAATGAGACCAAATATCTGGGCGCTGTAGGCAGAAAAGTGCATGACCTGTGAGAGAAACTGCACCACATGCCCGAGAACAGCATCTTCTGAACCAGTGAGGATCCACATCCTCTTAGAAGGAAGAAAGCCATATTCTTCCATGTTTAGACTGTGGAGATGCAATAAAGTTCCATCAGCTTTTATTTATTTTTGTGGGAGCTAAACAAGTTAACAAGGTTCATATGGAAATATTAAAAAGCAGGAAATGCTAAAACCAGAAACCATGCTGGGGATGTGAACCTAGTCCTGCTCCATAATAAAGCATATTAAAGCCTCCATGGACAAAGCTGCCAAAGTACATTCTCGGTGAATGGACCAATGAAGCAAAGCAAGGAGCTCAAACTAGATCTACGCAGACATGAAACATAGTGTTTGCTGGGGCAGTAAGTAGCTAAAGGAAAGAGAAAAGATAGCTTTAATAAATGGTGTTGGGAATACTGCACAACCATATGGGAAAAAACCAAAATAGATTATTCCTCATATGTTATACATTATGATAAATACCAAAAGAACTAGATACTTTTTCCAAAACTTAATGGAAGACATCTGTCCTGGCCATGACTTAAAATCTAAAGCCAATGAGATAATATATATTAGTGAGGACATTTCAAAAACACTTTTCAGAGAGAGAAAAAAATGTTAAAAGTCAATGACAGCTGAGAGAACCAGTGCACCAAACATCCCAGAGAGAGATTTCCTAAGATATAAGAAGGAGGCATAAACAGACATTTCACTGAAGAAGAAAGTAAGCTGGTTATGACAGGGCTCAGAATGGTTTAGAGGCAAATGCAGATAGACATCCCAAGGAGACATCGATGCATCCACACTAAGATGCTAGTAATTTTTCATATTGTCTTTAGTGATTATATTGATTATTTGGAAATTTCCCATCATCAGTCCCAAAACCATTCGCTTCCCAGTCCTGCCAGGTGAGCCCCCCACTCTTGTGACCTTCCTCCCCCATAAAAAGAAAAATGGAAAGAATGAAAAACAAAACAAACTAGCAAAAAATAAAGAAGCAAGTCCAATTTGTGTTGTCCATATACTTACTGGAGCATGGTCAAACTCCCAGTGATCGGTCCTTTAAGGAAAACTGAGTCCTTCCCTACCTACACCCCTGCCAGAAGCCACCAGTCACAGAGAGCTAAAGTTCAGCACTTTTATAACATTTAAGAGTTCTCCTTGATGGCTTTCTTTCTAGTCTATTGCTTTTTTTTAGGTGGGGTTGTCACAGAAGCCTTCTGTGTTCCTCCTACTCAACCATGAGTCTGCAGTCATCAATACCACGGCAAAAGTAACTTCCTTGTCCTTTACACATGGTTTCTGGCAACAGTACAGACTACAGACATCCACATGGCCTCTGATGTCAGCACATGCCATGGACATCAACGTGGTTTCAGGTGGCAGTTCAGGTCATACACATTGACATGGCACTCAACAGCAGCACAGCCCACAGATAACAACATAGATTCAGTCTAAAGCACAGAGCACAGACATCCACATAACCTTCAGTGACAACACAGGCCACAAACATCAGCACATATCCAGACTGTAGTAAGACCATAGATCCTGACATGACCCTCGGTGGCAGCATGGACCCAAACATTACCATGGACTCAAGAGGCAGTGCAAGCCATTTATATCAATATGCCCTATCCCTGTGGCAGCCTGGCCCAAGGACATAAACATGGTGTCAGGTGGCAGCACAGACCATTGCTGACATCCAAAAATGCTAGTATCTTAAAAGACCAGTCATGAGTGTTGGTGGAAGATGGATCAATAAGAACTTGGGATGTAGGTGAAATGAAAATTGGTAAAACCCTCTTGAAAAAGTGTTGGGGGCAATGTCAAGCACAGTTGAACATATGCCTGTCCCACAACCAGAATTTCTACTTTTAAATGCATCCTCATGAGAAATAGGTAAGTCCCCAAAATACGCGAACCAAACATTCATACTGGCATTATTCAAAAGAAGCACCCAGAATGGAAATAATCCATCTACAGAATTAATATGTCAGTGCATGCTTTATTAATATGGCTAACAACAGGACTAATGTCATGGTAGAAGTATTCATAGTAAAATAACCAACAGTAACAAAAAACCAATATGCAATATATAACCAATATAGATACATCTGAGAGATATCATGCTGAATAAAGGAAGTAAAAAAAATGGTAATGGCAGCACACTAATCCCAGCACTCAGGAGGCAGAGGCAGGTAGATCTCTAAGTTTGAGAACAGTCTGGTCCACAGAGTGAGTTCCAGGACAGCTAAGACTACACAGAAAAACCCTGTCATGTAAAACCAAACCAGAAAGAAAGGAAAGAAGGAAGGAAGAAAGGAAGGAAAGAAGGACGGAAGGAAGGAAGGAAGGAAGGAAGGAAGGAAGGAGGGAAAGAAGGAAGGAAGG
>LOEQ01002194.1:201921-212011 GCA_001685075.1 Bramus lutescens | reverse complement strand
CTGGAAAGGAGGAAGCCCATTCCTCCCATTCCTGCCCAGACTCCGAAGAAGCAACATGTGATCTTCCCCAGCTGTGAAAGGTACTGAGCCACATGGCTAATATAGAGCAGAATAATGGGTTAATATAAGCTACAAGAGCCAATAAGAAGGCTGAGCTAATGGGCCAATCAGTTTATAACCTAATGTAGACTCTGTGTGATTTTCTTTGGGGCTTGCTGGCTGTGGGGTATCAGGTGGGACAGGAACCCTAACAAGCCCGGGCCTCATGTTACATCCTGTGAGCATTCCAGGAAACCTTTAAATGTCCTAGAGCCAGAGGACAGAACCAAAGAGCAGGCTGAGTTAACCATTGAAGTAGGAAGGCTGAACAGAAGGTTGAATTACCTTCAGCAGATTTTGTTGTATTAAGCTCAGGGAACAAAAGTAATAGACAGGTGACCCTGAGATTGGGGCTGGTAAAATACAAGTACCCTCACTTTTGAACCAAGTCCCCAGAAACCTAAAGTTTTATAGAGTTGGTTCATCATTCCCATTAGCAATTGGGGATTTCTTCTTGTTTTAAGGCCATGTGGAGGCCTGAAATGAATCCCAGACTTGCAAGAGTGGGGTCTAGATCAAATTCCCTGCTGGGAAAATGGTGTCTGGCAGCATTTGCCAACTACCAGCATAGCCAGACTGGAAGCTGATGGTCTAGTAAAGGAAAAGTGTTATTATGCTAGAGAAATGGAAGGCTCCATGACAGCTAGTCTGAAAGAGTGTATATTAGAATAAGCACTAAGGATGTTGGGTCAAGGAAAGTCAAGCATGCAATTAGATGAGAGAATACTTGACCCTGTCAAGATTCCTGATAGACCATATTTTGTGCCCACAGCCCCAAATATGTTCACTCACTTTCTCTCTGAACCCTCTTGTCCTGAAATGTTTACCTTTGTTCCTGCAGGGCACTGATCCATGAAAGGAGGCAATGGGGCAAAAGAGGGTGGACTTAGCTTATAAATACTTGAAAAAGCTGTTTATATGGTAATTAAAGATGTATAACTTGAAACAATAGTGATTGATTCCTCCTGTCAAATGAACAAAGACTTAGTAGACTAAGAAAATGATATGTGAGAATGTTGGGAATTAGGTGCTTCCATCAATAGCTAATAAGATTTCAAAGGGCTATGACAGTTCTTGAGGGGGAAACTGGTGTACTTTATCAAAATGTTATATTATGATGGGGCAATGCAGTGCAGACCTTACTCTATCTTGTATTCTTGCTGAGGCCATTCCAGGATTAACTAGAATCTGTTCTCCTTGGTGGAGAATCCCATGGAAAACTATCCAACTCTATTCTAGGAACCAAAGGTTAGGATGCCCAAGTTAATTTATCTTAGCCTTAGTTAAAACTGCCTGATTTCTGTTGTGCAGAGCCTCCTCCAGGAACCACTTATCTCAGCTGCCTCTTTTTATGGCACCCCCATCTCTAGCTGGCTAACTGCTTATCCTGGCTTCTGTAAAAACTGCTTTCTTCAATCTCAGTCTACTTACTTACCCTCCCCAGCTGTTGAGTGAAATAAAGGCCTGGGTGAAGTCTCTAGTTTTCAAAACCCCATGTTCTGAATATTTGGGGCCCTACCTAGAACTTCAAAATTTTAGGTGTGGTCCCAGATAGCTGGAATAAAGACATTCAATTAGCTATACGCCGTGTCTGGGTGATTGGTTGCCTCTGATGAGCTCCTGGAGCAACATATGTACATTTTCATATTTGACCATGATGAATAATAGCTATTGCACTCTTTTTCTTTGTCTCATTTTTCTTTTAAAATTTTAGGAATATATATAATGAATGCTAAACTGTTGGAAGGAGGGGCGGCTTGTTTTTCCCAGCTACCCATCTAGCTTGGATCTGAAATAATCATGAAGAAATTGTATCAATTAAATCACTGCTTGGCCAATTAGCTCTAACTTCTTATTGGCTAATTGTTACATCTTAATTTAACCCATTTCTATTAATCTGTGTATCACCACATGGCTGTGGCTTACTGGCTAAAGTTTTCACATGTCTGACTCTGGCAGCTCCATGGCTTCTCTTAACTCTGCCTTCCTCTCTCCAACACCAAACTTTGGCTTCTCATATATTGTAAATATATGTATAGATTTGTATAGCCAATAAGAAGTTGGAGCTTTTATTCTAAATTGTATTTATCAAAACAGGAATTAAGATGAGAAAAGGAAAATACTTACTTTGAAAAACTTAAAGAAATACTTGGGTGTTGGGGGGTGATTTTGTGGTGTTTTCTGGTGGGACCTTGTGGATAATTTCTCATTGAGAAGAACCCCCAAAATATGTGCCATTGCCTGAATTGAGAAACCAGATTGGAGTTTACAGCAGGCCAACCACCTGATGACAGAGGTCTGTAATCCTAGCTATTCAAGAAGGCAAGAGCAGACCGATCATATAGTCAAAGTATATCAAGGTTACAGAAAGAGTTCAAAAACAACTCAGGCAACTTACAGAGACCATGTCTCAAAATGAAGAATTAAAAGAAGACTGAGGATCCAGCTGTGGTAGAGTACATGCCTAGCATGCACAAGGCTCCAGGTTTAATCTCCAGCATTCCATCCCACTGGCTAAAAAAGTTTATGGTAGTTTAAGCAGTTGGAATTTGTAGCACAGGGGAGAAAAGCTCCAGACTTGCAGAGGTGTTTCTCTAATGTTCTCACTGCTGAAGGCTGAGGCATTCATTTTGTGTGTGTGTGTGTGTGTGTGTGTGTGTGTGTGTGTGTGATATACATATGCATGTGTTTGCATGTTTCTGTGTTTGAGTACTAGCATGCTACAGCACATATGTGACAGGCAGAGGACAACCTTTAGTGTTGGTCCTTGTATTTGGCCTTGTTTGAGACAAAGTCTCTTGTTCTTCACCTATATGTCGTTGTAGCTGGCCCATGAACTTGCATGGTCCTCCTGTCTCTACTTTGCATCTTGCAATAAAGTGACTAATTATAAATACCTGCAACCATGTCTGACTTTTACATGAGTCCTGGGTGTCTGACCTCAGTCCTTGAGCTTGGCAAGCATTTTACATACTAAGCCATGTCTATTGTCCCAAACTTTGGCAACTTTTAAAGGAAAATAAAAAATTCAGATATTCATAGTACAAAATCACAATGCCTAGTATTAAAACCCAAATTACTTGATAGTAAAGAAGAATGTAAATGTGATCAATAGCCAACAGAAAAAATATCAGTCTGGACACATTATCCAGAAATTGTAGATGTTAGAACTACTGAGGATGATGGACTTAAAAGTATGAAGAACCATGAGGAAAATTATGGATGCTATAATAAAAACCAAATGGGGCTCCAAGAAATCAAAAACATAATATCCAGACTAATAATTCATAAATGTTCACAACTGACCATAGTGCATAAAAATATAAACAAATTTGAGTCATTTGTAGAGGATATCTACGCTAAGTACCTAGTGAATTGACTGGGAATAATAATCATCTATTGATCATAGAGAACTTTTGAGAAGGCAAAAATTAACATAAAACCTCCATCAGAAATAACAGAACCCAAAGGCAGGGTCTCTGCAGTGTAAATGGGGAAATGGAATAAAATTCTGAAGCTATAGAGACAATAAATAAATCTTTATGAAATTTAGAATTCTGAACCTAGTAAAAGAGCACTTTAAAACTAAAATTAATGAAAGCAATTTCTCAGGCAAAGAAAAGAGTCCACCACTATTATGTTTTTACTAAGAAAAATAAAGGTTTTCAGAACAAGATCAAGTACAAGTAGATGGAAATTTGGATCTATGTGAAGAAATAATGGTCACAAAGTGTAAATATAAAGTAATATATATGGGGAGTCTGTTCCTAAATTTCTTTACAATTGATATTTTGAGATGAAAGAATAAATTTATTCTTTTAATATATAGAAAAATTAGAGGATGAAATTTACACAGCGAATTGAAGGGTGAAATGAAAACATCCTCTTCTTCCATTTTCTGTGAAGTAGAATATTGGAAAGTCCATGTTGCAGTCTTAATAGAAAGTAGAAACCATGGAGCAGTCACGAACAACACCAAGGTCAAGTTAAATACACAGTAGATAAGCCAGCTGGTGATAGTTAAATTCTCAACACAAAGGGAATCAGAGACAAGGATACCACAATTAGGAAGAGCAAATTAGAATCATGAAGCAAAATCTTAGCTTTAAACCCAAATAGCTGGGACTGTGGCTCAGGATAATCCCAGTATTCTGGAGGCTGATGCAGAAGGCTATAGAGTTTGAGGGTAGCTTGTTTTATATCATAAGCCATAGGTCATTCTGGACTACAAATCTAGACCTTTCTCAAAGCAACAACAAAACAAATCCCTAAACAACAACAAAACACTAAGCCCAATCAAACCAACTTTATTTTAGTGGTTTAAGCATTCTTTTAAAATGCTGGGATTGTCAGACTAGGTATTTGAAAGACTGAGTAATCCACTCTCTATTAAAGTTGTTTTAAATGTAAAAACAGATTGGAATTAAAAGACAAAGACGATGCAATATGCAAACATTAGCTATAAGATGTTGCTGAGATCCTATTAATAAAAAACGGACATGAGAACATTGTAATTACCAGAGACATATAAAAATGATTAGGAAGATGTAATTTCAAATGTGTATTTGCTTAATAAGAAAGCTCTTAGAATATTTGAGATAAAAACTGACAAAGTACAAGAAAAAAATTTAGGCAGACTTACTTATGGGCATGGGGCTTGCAGAGTAAGTCAGGCTGGCTTGCCTGTGAATCTCAGCAATCCTCTTGTCTCTACCTCCCATGCTCCAGTCCCCACTATATCTCTGGGGCTAGAGGTATGAGCAGCCAGACCAGGCTACTATTTAACCTGAACATGGGTATCTATATGTGCACATCAAACATGCTTTTCTAATGAGACATCTTTCTGACCCCAAATTTCTTAAAGGGAATATCAAAAAAAATTCTTCTGTATTTTTTTGTAACAGTTAAATACTTTTATAAATTAGATATCATCAAAATTTAAAATTTCTTGTTTCTGACCGAAATGTTTTTCAAAACTAATAAAACCATAGATTGGAAAGACAACATTTACAGAGCACATATTTTTTCAAAGGGCTTGTTTCCAGAATATCTAACAAATACAAGTATACAAACACCTTAGTTGAAAAGATAGGGAAATGACCAGTGAGTATGAGAAAATATGTTAAATAGTATTATGTGTAATAAAAATACAAAGTAAAGGCATAATAAAATACCAGTAGATGTTATATCATGAAAGAATGTTTGAAATGGAAAATCTGACAAAACCTCCTGTTGATGAGCAAAAGTTCTCACATTCTGATGGAAATGCAAAATGGAAAACTCATTTGCAAAATGGAAGAGTGTTTAACCTAGTATATAACTAATGGCTCCTTATTATGCTACTAACTATATTCCAATACAGTTACCGAACAAGAATAAAAATTTGTTCATATATATGTTGGCTAGTTTTTATGCCAAGTTGATGCAAGCTATAGTCATTGTTGGAAGAGGGAACTTCAATTAAGAAAGTACCCCCATCAGATTGGCTTGTGGGCAAGCCTGTGAGGCATTTAGTTGATTAATGATTGATGTGGAAGGCCCCAGCTCATTGTAGGTGGTTCCAACTCTGGGCTGGTGGTCTTGGGTGCTATAAGAAAGCAGACTGAGTAAGTCATGAGGAGCAAGCCAAAAGGCAGCAGCCCTCCATGGCTTNCCTCCATGGCTTCTGCATCAGCTCCTGCCTCCAGGTTCCTGCCCTGTTTGAGTTTCTAACCTGACTTCCTTCAGTGCTGGACCGTGATGTGAAACTGTAAGCTGAAATAAACCCTTTCCTTCCCAATGTTGTGTGATAACTCCACCAAAGAACACGCATGGGAACTCCTAAAGCAGAATAGAAAGTTTGTATTGCTGGCTCTAGCATGCAAGGGGAATTTGCCCAAATCATGCTGCTTAAGCTTCACCATTTTTTGTCGTTTATGCACAAAAATCATATCCTGGTTGACACACTTCATTTCACAAGAACAGTTAGCAACATATGAAACTACAGAAGCACAAAAGAAAGCTTAGTACATTTAGGGGCTTTCCTTGATCCTGGAACCATGGACTAGGTGTTTGATGAATTAGGTATTTATTCGAGTTTTGACCGATGTTGGGGCCTACAACATTTAAGGTCAGAATGGTGCCTTCTATGTGATGTCAGTTGTACTAAGGTTTGGGGGCCTGTTTCACCAAGTTGCCTTTGGTAGTTGTATTTTATCAGAGTAATAGAAACTTAATTGAGACAGTATACAAAGGTTAACATAAGAACAAAGGAGTAATAGCCCAATCTGGCAGTGACCCAGATTTCCATGAGAAGGTAAATGGATGCACAGACATTGTTATATTGATTTTATGGAGTATGAATAAATGTAAAAAATACATGAGCTACTGACAAATGGAATAATGTAACTGTATGACAAAAGCCATGCTGAATGAAAGAAGCCAGATTCAAAAGGGGTGCTTGTGTAGGAGTCCATTTCTGTGAAATTCTAGAAAAAGGAAATGAGATTAATCTAGACATATCAATGATGAGATGAAGTTAACTGTAATGATCGTAGAAGAATTTTATATTTAATGCATTTTGTATCTTGATTATAGTAGTTATATGAGTGTATCTGTCAAAGTTTGTTGGTCATAATTAATCCATACACTTAAAATGGCACATTGTATATGTAAATAACATATCTAGAAATTTGATTAAAGTAATTAAAAATGAGTAGCCTTTGGAATTAAATTCCCTCAGACATATCACAATAGGTTGGACAGTTCTTTATTAAACTTATTAAATAGCAAAATGTGTTTATTGCAATGTCTCTACATTTTTTGCAAACCAGGTTTAATTTATATTCAGCATGATGATTAAGGTTATTTTCAACCTGACAGAATCTAGAGTCACCTAGAAGTCAAACTACTGAGCAAATTGTGAAGAATTATTTGGATTAAGTTTTGCTCTGAGCATACCTGTTTGACTGGGTTAACTGAAGTGGAAGACCCAAGCTTAAGGCGGATGGCACCATTCACTGTGCTTGGGTCCCAGATTGCATAAAAAAGTGGAAGCAATTGAGCATTCATCATAGTCTGCTTCCTGATTGCAGATGCAATATGACAAGCTGCCTCGAGTTCTTGTTGCCATGACTTCCTTCAGGGAAGGACTGTTCGCTCAAACTGTGAGTTAAATAAAACAAAGCCTTCTTTCCTTATGTTTTTTTTCTTTTTAAGATTATAATAATTACAATAATTATATAATTATTTTCCCTTCATTTTCCTCCCTCCAACTCCTTCAGGCTCTTTCTCAAATCTATGCTTTCTTCTTCAATTACTTGTTGTTACCCAGAAATATGTACACACACACACATACATACATACACACAAACACACACACACACACACACACACACACACACACACAATGTAGAACAGAGAATCTATGCCTAAACTGTCAAGTGTGCTTTTATCTGTGTCTATCTATACATACATGTACATGTTATTTGTTGGTGTTCTTTGGTGATATAGAACCAATGCAATATGTAATGGCTTGTATATTTTATCATTTTATCATGTGGGTGAGTCCCACATATGATGGTGGAAGCCAACAGGTTGTAAGACCAACAGAACTGTAGTTCTCTTTCAAAGACAGTCTGCTGTGGAACTATGATGAACAGAGGTTATAGTTGAGTCTAAAGTCTTTCTGCTGGAGAATTCCCTCATACAAGGGCATGGGCAACCTTTTGTTCTATTTAATTCTGACCGATTGAACAAGGCCACTCACCATTTTGGAGGACAATCTGCCTTGACTAAATTCCACCAATTTAAATATTTCTGTTATCCAGAAGTGATCTCGCAGAAACTTTCAGAATAATGTTTTAACAAATATCCGGCACAAGCCAAGGTATACACAAGATTATCATGAGAATATTACTTTTTCCATTTAATGCTTTTACAGTTATTGTTTTTTGAAGCTGGGGAATTTTTTTAAATGTTTAGTCAGTAGAATTATAACAGTTCTGTTTATTAGTCATTTTTCATTTCATTTATTTTTAAAGTTATTTTTGCTGAAGTAGTAGCATGCACAAAACATAAAATTTATCAGTTTTAAAATTTAAAGTGCATATTTCTTTAAAATTAAGAACATCCACATTCTTGTATAACCACCACCATTAACCATTTAATAAAAGCATTAGCAATGAAAAAGAGGTTCATGTAAAATGTTATGATCTTACTTTTCATATTTATTTTTGGTTGTTCTAAGATTGAACCCAGGCCCTGTGTGTGCTGGGCAAGTTTACTTAGTGAGCCATAAATTCCATTCCAAGTTGATGTTATCATTATCATTATTTTTTTCTGAGTCTGGGAACTGATCCTAGGACCTCAAGTATGCTGGTCTACCACTCTACTCCTGGGCTGCATCCCTAAGACTCTACTAAAATATATTTACTTATTTATTTTTTATGTACATGTCTGTGTGAATATATGTCACATGTGCTGGTGCCTGAAGAAGGAAGATCATTGGATTCCCCTTGAGCTGTGTTTTCAGGCAGTTATTAGCTTCTGACATCAGTATTGAAACCCACACTCAGGTCCTCTGCAAGAGCAGCAAGTACTTTTTACTACTGAGCTGTCTCTTCTGCCCTCAGATTCCACTTTCAATATGAAAGTCACATGTGAATGACTTTATTAATTGGGTTTTAGTAATCTTACCTTACTTGTATTGTGTATCATTTGTTTTCATTCATTGATGTGATTTACAATACTTCAGTAAAAGAGACTTGGGAGTCTGCATTGGGATTCATTGGGGTGATTTTCTAATTCCTGCTACTTTCTTTCATAGAAAAGAATCCTCTATTAAAATAATCTTAGCCCTTTTCTCCCCCTTTTAATCTTTAGTTCCCCAAGGAAGGAGAAATGCCTACCCTATCTGACTGGTGAATTTGGATGAAGTAACTGACCATCTGTCCTTGAGATCTGCCTGTCTGCAGAGAATAGAATATACCCTCTTCTGTCCTTTGTCCATTTGAAGTAAGGGCCATTGATCTGATGATCAGACATGTAGGTTTCCAGTCTGAATAAATCTGAAGTTCAGACTTAGAAGCTGATGTCATGGTATATGGAAGGCATGCTCTCCATCATCAGCTTCCATGTTGCCTTCCTCTGTGTCACCTCTGATTTCTATGACTTGGCTTTGGACACCAATGTCAAACTGAGGGTTTGCGTACTTATGTCCTCAAATTCCAGCATATCACATAGATCAGCCTCCATGTAGAGTGTATAACCATGAGCTGCCCATCTTGGTTAAGTATCTGTTGAAGGTGACTATTCCACACAAATAGCTTTGAGCCCTAGACCTCCTTTTAGGGACAATTGAAGGCAGATAATGTTAATAGAACTTCATCACCTCTACTGTATGATTTTAATGTAAGTTTTTATGCCTATAAAAGAGCAGTATTTATATCTAAGAATTGATTTTCATAGTATCTGCATGGTTAATCATCTCTTTTAATACATTATAACATTGAAATTACAGGGTAAGTAAAGCTAGATGCTTGGTCCCCTGAAAGAATTTTCTGAGGCTAGGTGTGATGATATATACCATTAATGCCAGCACTGTAGGAAATCTTACAGCCAGTAGCCTTTAAGTTACTTACCCACTGGGGGGTGGCCCCTTATACTATTTATGCTGATGTAAAGCATACATCTGGCCTCTTTTCCAGCTGCAGGATTTGGTTGTTGTTCTCCATTCCAGCAGAGGATTCTGATTTATGAGTGTCCCCCTAAATAAATAACCATCTATTATTCTCAGTTCTGAGCTAGTGTGGGATTTCTTTTAAGTGTCCTTCTTCATCTGGCACCCAACATGAGATTGGTGCCCACATGGCCAACTAAATTCACATAAAACCTAAGGGCTCAAAAAGGAATTCTAGACCAAAACAAAAAAATACAGAGTTTAACACAGCTTCTTGCTGTTTGCTGCTGGCGTGCCACAACTCCTTTAAGAGAGGTTTTCTTGACTCAGCAG
>LOEQ01002194.1:180057-194111 GCA_001685075.1 Bramus lutescens | reverse complement strand
CACACACACACACACACACACACACACACCCTAAATACCAAGGTGGATGGTACCTAAGATATGACATCCAAGATTGACCTCTGACATTCATATGTATACACTTCACTCCCTCCCCAGCACACACACACAGACACATACTTGTGTGCACATGAAAGAAAGTGCACAATTTTTTAAAAAGTAAAGCAGTACTTTAGTGCACCAGTGACACTTGCTACATTACATGCCTTGCATGCGCTCAGTAGCCCATGTGACTTACTAGTGGAATAGTACAGATAGAGGACATTTGCTTTGTCACAGAGACGCCTACTGAACAAGCTTTGCTCTTTTATGAGAAGGAACCAAACAGGCATTCAAATGTGTTTTATGATCTCGAAAAGCAACTGATAAGACACCCAGTTGTCAAAATTCTAGGAAATCAATAGAAACTCTTGTACAATCACGTGTTTAACTCTGCATTTTTTTCATCTTATTTTATACTTCAAGAAACACCATGTGGTTTCAAACTTGTCCCACCATTTCCCAAATTTAGTCAGTGGTTTAGGTAGAATTAAAACTGACATTCCAGACCACTTAATCTGTGGAAAATCCAGGGGCCAGACAAGAAGTGGCTAAGTACTGCATGTGATGTGAGCCTTTGAATGCCCTCTGGAGAGCCTGCCAGAGTTTCTTGTGACCTGCGTTATATAGAATGAAGTGCAAGCCTGTTTATTTTGTTTTCTTTGTAAGTCATCCTTGGAAGGGAGGGCTTATTTGCTTCAGTGCTAGCAGCAGATTTGTAGTGACTACAGCGTGCATCCAGTTACAATGTGTGGGAACTTAGAAACAGAGAGACAACTTTACATTTTTAACGAGTGAGTGCAGAAATCCTATTGACGAACTTGTGTGATCAAAATGAAATCCGAGTGTGTGAGCAGATGCCCTTGCGGAAAAATGACATTTCCTCATCTATTTTTCATTTGGAGGTTTATGCTTGTATATAAAACTCAGTAAATGAAGTTTGGCCAGAAAGCCATAGAATTTCTGAAGTTATATAGGTTAACTGAAGTTATGGCCAGAAATCCATAGGAAAAAGACTTGCAAATACCAATTGGCAAGTAAATATGCGGATCCCTCCTCTTAGAGGCCTACTACAAATTCCTAAAGGAACTTTACTCTTTGCAAAAGAATATCTCCTGGTATTTCAAGGGCTGATGAATCTGTCTTTACTGATTCTAATACTTAGGGTTCAAAGTCTCTCACTCACCCCTGTTAGAGAAGAGACATTTGATGCCAGGTGAGAAAATGAAGTCTTAGTCCATTTCTGTTCCTTGAGGTTAAAGACTCACCCAGTATTCACCTCCTCTATTTGTGAATGCACATTCAGGGTTAGCGTATTTAGTTCTTATTTCATTTACCTTTGTGCAAAAGCCACCGTATCAGAGAAGCCCCTGAGACTGTCTCTATTTTGACAAAAATAATAGATAACAATGCCACTTTTGAAGACAGTGGAAGATTAAAAATGTAAGCAGTGCAGGGATGGTAATCTTCATTACATCCCCAATTACTGCACCAGTCTGGTTCCTGCAAAAACTTATGGTGCATGACAGGATGACAGTCGGCTAATGAAAACTTAACTAGTCACAGCTGGTGTGCCAAATGCGGCCTCTTTGTTAGTACAGAATGGCACTCTCCTGAGTGAGTGTGACGCCACTAAGCTGATGGATACATTGTTTTCAATAGCCACCAGAAATGCGTATCAGGCGTTCACACTCACCTGGACTGGGCAATGGTATTCATCAAACAGTTGGCCCCAGCCTATGAGTATCCTTTCTGTATCACAGCTCTGTTAATTAGATACGATTGAGAACAAAGGCAGCCCATGCCTGCCTTCACAAGACACTTATGTCCCAGGTGAAACAAGACAAACCATACACAGATTCAGGACCCTGCTATGTTTGTGATTTTGCAAAAATAGATCTCAGCTTTGGAAGGTATGCCATCGCGTCTACATCCAAATTTCCATTTTAACGTTAGAAAGAGATGCTGCACTTGGGAGTACCACTGGGACCTATTTATGGATAATGTAGAAGACTGCTTTTGTGAAGTGAACCTATGAACAAGAGAGTGTGTTTTAGCAATTCAGGCTGTTTAGCAAGCAGCACTACCATTTGGGCTACTAAACCTGCAGAGTCAATGGTGCTGAAGATAGCTCTAGAAGAGAGCACTACTTGGGACTTTTTCTGCAAAGCTTCAATAAAAGAATTGCACCCAAGAGTCCTGAAACAAGACCATGCTACCTAGCCAAGAACACCAGATACTATTTTAAAACACAGGCGCATGCTGTTAGACTGTGGGAGAATTTGAGCATCTATTAGCATAATATCAAGTGACCAGTCCATCATACCTTGCCAATCTGAGCTGGATGCCACCATAGTAAGTGGTAAATTTAGGTCCAGCAGCAAATCCATTACAAAGTGGAAATAAATCCATCATGGGCCTTGGGCAAATGTCAGGTGAGTACCACCTATTCTCATTTCACATGCCAAGGTTTCATTAGCACCCCTCCCTTGGCTCTCAGAGAAGGGATCTGGAAGAGACAAATGCCTGAGCTTGATTCATTATTAGTCAGCCTGGTACTTATGTATAAGCTGGGAAAGGACTGCCTGCTGCTCTACTAGTCACGTGACAAAGGGAAACTGAACGGCAAGCGGACTTTCCTTTAGGCAGTAATCTATTTTCGTCATTTTGTTGGAATGGGTAGTAGTAGATGGAGGTAGATATTTTGAGAACTGTATGCAATGATGAATAACTTAGCCAACTGGAAATACATAAGCTAATAGACAGTAACAAAGGACTTAGTTAGTTGTCTAGAAACATGGAATGAGCAATACTGAAAGACCAGGGATAAACAGGTCTATATTTGGGTAGCCCTAACAGCCAGCATAAAACGTACATAACTCTGTGCCACATGATGCTGTTAATACACTAAACAACTATGTGGACATAATCTCAACCTGCCTCTAGCCCCAGACACTTCAGGCTTATGCAATGAATAGGTCTTTGCATGATGTAGACACAATAGGAAAGAAGAGGGCTTTAGGTGAGCCTAACAACATGGGTTCTCTCTCGTACATAAAAGCTGATCAAGCTGCTGGTGTTACTGATACCGAGCCTATTGGTACTCAAACCAGTGCTGCATCTCTACCAAGAACTATTTCTCAAGAAGACCAAGCTTCCTTTTCTACACTAAAGGGAAAAGTAATTAATTCTGACAAGACTGTCTTGTTCTACATGAAGGTATGAGATTCTGAGCCTTGACAAGCATCACTATCTGAGGGCTCACAGAGTATCTACTGCCATGGGCTCACCTGAACAAAGGAATCAGTGTTATGGCAGAAGAGATGGAATGATGATCTAATGACCATGGAACCTATTAGTCCTGCTGCACAACACATCATCTCCAAACTAGATGTCTGATAAACAACGGAATGGAATATCTTCTTGCCAACTTGCAAGGACGCTCACAAGGTGAGGCTGCTATCCTACAGGGTGTAGTGTGCACATTAACCAGAGGTGTAGGGGAATAAGTAGATATAGGGGTTTCAAGAGTCTCAGACTTTTCAATGGTAAATGAAATGATAAACCACTTAGATCAGCATGGATGCTTAGGGAGGGAGGGAGGGAGGGAGAGTTTTGAAGTGTTCTAAGTCTTGGAGAGAAGCTATACCTGGGAGAAGGGACCTTAATATGAAACTTGTGTGACCTTGAGCCCTATGGGAGTTAGATGGCAATGCAGTTGCTGAGGTCCTACTCAAATCCACTGTAAAGGGAGGTGTACTTAACTTCCAGGGACTGTGCATGTTAGACAGCCACTCTCTCCTCTGGAGTTTTGTCCTCAGCTGATGGAAATCTTCTTTCCTGGGAGGTGGAAACTGATACAGGGTAAAGAATGGTGGTTTTCTTGCCTGGAGATGGGAAAAAACTGTGGCTGGGTGTTTACTATCATGCTTCCCATGGACTGGGTAAAAACCAGTATCGAGTCTCACTAACATATTTGTTTACATTTCCCCCACCCTTGCATTTTGCCATTAGAAGTAGTATATGCTATAATAATTTGTCAATAGCTGAAACAAAAAGGAGAGATAAAATAGTTGCTGGATATATTCCTGTTATCCTTCCCTCACACCATTTTTTCAGAAAGTCCTTGCACAGGAATCATCCCAAGTTCTGTTTCTAGGGAACTTGTACTAGGTCGAGACATGAAGCAAATTTCCAAGGATCTCGATGGGTACAAATCCCAAACACAACTATTTATAGGCAAATGGATTTCTCAGTAAAGGAAGTTACATGCCCACACATATATTGTATATTTCAATGAGTAAGCCAACTTCAACCATCTATGTAGTGAAAGGGGAGCAGGCCTGCTTTTCGTCCTGCCTGGCTCCTGCATGGCTAGCTTTATATCCAAAATAATAACATATAAATTGTATTCAATTAAGTATTGCCTGGCCCATTATATTTAGCCTCTTTTTGGCTAATTCTTATATCTTGCTTAACCCACATCTAATAATCTATGTATCATTATGGGGTTGTGGCTTATCGGAAAGATTCTAATCCATGTCCATCTTGGGTCGGAGCTTCAACGTCTGCTTGACTTTGCTTTTATTCTCCCAGCATTCTGTTCTGTCTTCCCTGCCTACCTATGTTCTGACATATCAGGCCAAACAATTTTCTTTATTAATTAACCAATGAAACCAGCAGATACATAAAAGACATTCCTACATCACATCTATCCTCACTAATGGGCTGGGAATCCTTTCAATAACCAGGAAAAAGAAAGCTTCAAATCTTACATGGTAGGCATGCCTGCTTCCGTGGCTTGTGGGTACATACATCTCCTTGGAAAGACATGTGGCTGTATGTTTGTATGGGAGTGCCTCGGATGAATGCATGACTCAGTCACATGTTTTGGAAAAGAACCAGTAGACATACAGGCTGTTGCGTAGATCACAGGTGAAGCCCTTTGGAATTAAAAAATGTACTTTGTGAGGATTTTGGTCTTAGACAATACGCAGGACCTTTATGCTAGGCTTGGATCTAATTCCTTGGACTTGACGATTAGTGGATTTTTACTGTTAGAAATATTATATTGGGGTGATAATTTACAAATAGCTGAATGAGAGAAAGGAGAGATAAGATCATTTCCCCTATGGACAGAGATGTGTGTGCACTTTGCAGATGAGAAAATATGCTCGGTGCCTTACACGAAACACCACTGCAGCAAGAATAAACTTCTAGATCAGAGGATCTGGGCCACAGAACACACCCAAATAAAAATGTAAAAACCCATTTTATTTGTCTGCTAGAAGCTTCCCTGGAGCCACATGTGTAGTTATTGAAATATTTGATAAATGTCAGAGTGACTTTGGCTCAATGTTTTAGTACATTTGGTTTAGTTTCATTACTGACTTAATTTTGAAGTTGGCCTTGTCAGTGACCTCTCATATGCTAAAAATATCAAAAGAAAACTTAGAAAATTGATATTATCTAATAATAAATAAAAATTTGCTCGGGCAGTTTTTCATGAAAGCAGGGATATTTTAAATCCCTTGAAGGGATTACCCAGCAAGTGACTTTGGTTGAGAACAGAAAACAAGAATGTCCAAAAGGGGCTGATTTGGAACATACATAAAACTTCACAGGAGCAAGGGGAGGGACCTACAATCATATCTGGCTGTTTGTTATGGACAGGTGAAAAACTGAAATACAAATAAAGAGCTGTAGGTTGCATTTTTTACAGATTCCCCCTCCTAAGCACCCTTGGGATTTGTTTCAGGCCTTTGAAACCTTGTGCCTAGCAGCAGCCCCAACCTACTGAGTTCAGCTTAATGTAATTGCCCTGAGATTTCTCCCTGTGTGAGGGGTACTCTCTGACCTGATTTTGGAAGACTGTTGCTGTAGGCTTCTCCTTTGGCTCACGGGGCTATTTGCTCAGAGTCGTGCAGCATGAGCTGGAGGTTTGGAACCTGGTCAGGGACTGATCTAGGCGAGCGATAAGCGGACATCAAAGGACTTGGCGCTCAGGTATATGGAAGCACCTAAGAGGACCGAGACTTCTCAAAACCCCATGTGCTCTCAAGTGCCAAATCTGGACTGGAAATCTTACAATGAGATGATTTCTCATGAAGTGTCTGGTACTGTACTTTATGTTTCCCACCAGGTCATAAATGCCAAGACAATGGATTTGAAAAAAAAACACATTTTAAGATTGCTAGTTCTAATTATGGCCTAGTCTCAAAGACAAAACTCCAAAAGGTGAAGCACTGACAGAAGAGAAGGTATTTGATTGTTGTAGAGGAGCCCAGAAAGCTTCAGGGCATTCTGGTCCAGGAGATGCTGGGGTGTTCCAACTTAGGGTTCTCTAGTTCCTCTAGCAATTGAAATGATGGCTCTAAAGGATATCTGGCTAACGTTTCTCTACTAGAGTTTCCCATTTGTTGAGAAGTAAGTCTCTACTTGACAAGGTTAGAAACCTGACACTAGAATCTCAACTGTTCTAGACCACATTTGAGCAACCTTAGTTTAATATAAACCCATAACTGAAGATGTCATTGTCTTCAGAATAAGAGGAAATCACTGTCTGCGGTGTGGAACTTTGCAGTAGTGGACTACTACTACTACTACTACTACTACTACTACTACTACTACTAAAAGAAACCAAGGCAAGCTGGTGGAACAGTTTGCTGAGAAGGGAGAGGGAGATAGGTTGGGAATGGAGAGACTATCCTGGTGGAGAGGATGTCTGTGTGTGTAGCACGTCTATACTGATATACTGATTATCCCCCTCTGGATTCCTAGAAAAATAATAGATTCAGTTCTCTAAAGACCAGCACCTGTTGGGATCTCCTTTACTACTTTAACTCATCTAAGAATCTTTAAAGTAACAACAACTCTCTAAAGAAAAGAACTAGAATTGTAAAGAGAGAAAATCCCCCGTAATTGAGTTCACCCTTTGTGTCGCTTTTCTGTCGCATTGATAAATTACCATGACCCAAAACAACTCACGCAAGAGAGAATTTATTCTGATGCACAGTTCCAGAGGACTAAGAGTCCATCACACTTGGGAAACATGCCAACAAGAGGCAGGCGTGGCAGCAGGAGCAGGCAGCCAAGGGATCATATCTTTGATCTCAACCATGAAGGAGAGTGAACTTTCCAGTGGGGTGAGGCTATGGACTCGCAAATCCTACCCTTAGTGATGTACCTTCCTCAACTAGACTTTATCTCCCAAATCTACCCCAAACAATGCTACCAGTGGGGGACCAAGTGTCCCACTATGTGAGCCAATGGGACACGTTTCCCATTTAAACAACCACATCCTTCATTTTATCTAACATGAATCAAGCAAATAGCTTTCTAATGAGGGCACACTCTTCTTTTGCACTAGACATGTCCTACCTTTTTCTCCCTGTAGAATACTATAAAGACTGAGGGCCTAATCATTATTTCAGTCCTTCGGCATTTATTTAATGAAGGTTTATTCTCAGGTACTATGATTCTCTGGAGTCACAAATATGAACAGGAAGGAGACGGATGCCCTCAAATGAGTGCAGGATTCCTGGATATGAATACGGCAATCCCACAAAATGCCCCACTTAAAATATCAGGCATTACTAATGACTTAATTCTCAGGTGCCATTGTCTAAAAATTCTTAAAATATTTGAGTCAGGGACCTGCATTTTCGTTCGTGCTGGGCCTCATAGATCATGTAGCTGACCTTGTTAGCACAGCTTATTGGAGGGAAAAAAAAGCCTGCATCACTAAGTAACTAAGCAAAAGAATATTTCAAATATTGTGTTAATGTAAAAGGAAGAAAAGAAATGAATTCCAGAAGGACATGTGTCTACATGCACTTGCTAGATGCCAAACACTTTAATATAAGATGTGCAATTTTAGTGATAATTTCATAGAAATTTGCACCTTATAACTTAAAATTTTGCACAGACAGTGAAAACCCATGTTAATTTGTGCTGATTAGTCTACCTAAGCCCACTGCACAAAGAGCCAGAGCTTATGATTTGTAACTTTATTTCTAAGTCATCTAAGAATATTCTCACTTTCCACAGCCTATTCAAAAGAATAAACCTTTAGGTCTTGGTGCTGGGGAGAAAATATGATGCAAAAAACCTCTCTCTCTCTCTGTATAAATATTCATACAAGCATTTCAGCTGTGGACAGGTCGTTAAGCGTTTTGCTTCAAGCTGCCATTTTCTGGTTACAAAATAAGCATATTGTAGTCATTTTAAATGATTATACAATGGGGGGTCAAGAGAAAATGTAGGTGGATATGTGATAGAAATGAAGATTCATACACAGAGACAGAAAAGTAAACGAAATAACAATAAAGATAACAAGAAACTAAAAACATTTATGTCTCCTATCCTATGAGTTGCTTTTCTAAGTTAGGGTAGTCTTTTGTTTTCCATCAAATGAGTAGATATTTTTTTTCAAAGAGAAATTTAAATGTCGGAGTTGAATGCTGTAGTACCCAAAGTTTCTACTTGCCTTAAAGATCATTTTTGAAACTTCAGGCATACAGATTATCTTTAAAAAGATTTCTGGTACATTATGTAAACAATTTTAACTTCTTTGTATCATAAGAGTTTCCTTTCTACCCTGTCCAACATGAACCTTTTTGAATAAACTCAAACATTGATTTTCATCTCCTTTACAATAAAAAATAAATATAATAAAGGACAGGGAGAAGATGAGGAAGGAGATGGAGGGGGTAAGGAGGAGGGGAAGAGGAAAGAGAGGAAGAGGGACAAGTGGAGAAGGGGAATGTGAGTGATTGTGTGTGTGTGTATGTGTGTGCGTGTGTGTGTGTGTAAGCATGTGCCCATGCATGTGGCATCAGAGTGCAACCTCAGGTGATGTTCATACTGGTTGGGACAAAAAACCCAGGATATCCAAAACAATCTTATACAATAAGGGAACTTCTGGAGGCATTACCATCCCTGACTTCAAACTCTATTACAGAGCTACAGGAATGAAAGCAGCCTGGTACTGGCATAAAATCAGAGATGTCGACCAATGGAATCGAATAGAAAACCCGGATATTAACTCGCATACCTATGAACACCTGATTTTCGACAGTTAAAGTTTTTTGTTGCTTTTTGAGAAAGGGTTTCTCTGAGTAGCCCAGGCTATTCTTAACTTACTCTGTAGACCAGACTGGCCTTAAACTCAGAGTTCCACCTCCGTCTGCCTCCTGAGTGCTGGTAATAAAGGCGTGCAACACCATCACTACTAAGTTAATCATTTCCTTTTAAATGTAATTTTAAAGGTTTCATAAAATTTTAATTTTTTGTTTTACATGTTAGAGTAAATTTATTAAATTCTTTCAAATAAAAATAAATGTCAGTTATGGATGTTACAACTTTAAGATGAATGCCAATTTCGGAGAAATGTCTGCAAATTTTATTATCCATGTTTCAGTGCCTTCAAACAAAAGGATCAAAGTAAGAAAGAGCACAAAAGAAAGAATTGGAAGCAGGTTTTTTTTCCTCCCCAACCATGTACTGTAATAGTTAGGCACAATGCTAGGTACCTTCTGAGTTTAGAAGATGTATCTGTTGGTGTGGTCATATATTAGAATAGTGGAACTCTTTCTTCTCTCTGTCTCTGTTTCTCTCTCTCTTTCTCTCCCTCCTCCTCCTTCCTCTCTCTCTCTCTGTCTCTCTCTCTGTCTCTGTCTCTGTCTCTTTCTCTCTCTCTCTCACACACACTTGGTAATTGAATGAGAAAGGTAAATAAAGTAGTATCTTGCTTCTATTTTGGGGGTAGAAATTTTGCTATTTTTTTTTTAGAAAAAGTCTATAGTGCACCTTGGTTCATGTGCAGAAAAATATTTTGTGAGGGACACGGTGAGCTGCAGTGAATGCTGAAGGTTGTCTATCAAGATAAAGGTGAGGGCATTTTCATCTTCTATGTCAAATTTTCTGTAAAAATAAAACTTTTTAAATGAATACTTTCTTGTATAAACAAAAAGTAACTGAAATTCAGAAGCCCAAACCAGACCGCACATCGTGCCAGTTCTGCAGGAACTGATTAAAGAGTTCTAAAACCCTTCTTGTAGCCGAGAGAAGCGGAAGGCGACGTTGGGGTCATCAAGGTGTGTGTGCAACAAGTTCACAAGCGGTGGCATGTGGAGGCGTCTATACATCAGCATCCGCTGGCGTTTTGTTTGTAATGCAAGCAAGCACATTTGCTGAAATAGTCCACGTACCTAAACTTTGTCCTGACTAGTGTCATAGTGAACACTGGTTTCGCTACATTCTTGGAATGGGGTTGGGAGGAGACAGAGGCCAGAAGGAGGAGGATGAACCGGAGAGAAAGCATTCCTCAAGGCAGGCTGTGATCTGCAGAAAAATCTCAGGAGTGTCTCTCAAAGGTACTCCTGTTCTTAATTTTGCTCGAAACCATGTGCACGCTTTGATGTGCTGACTCTAGTAATACACACCTTCTTCCTTTCCAGCCAACCATATGAACTTATTTAGATCACAATCCCCTGCCAGAGGCCAGGAAGGAGATGTGTATAGTAATTCCAAACATGGCCAGAAAAAGGAAGTGGCTCGGTGGTTTTCATAAAAGTCAACGACACCTATCAAATGGCATTAGAAATATGTAGGAAGGAAGGTTCACAGTTGCTTCAAATTGACATGATAGTACCTGCCTCACACGAAACTGCCTATTACTGGCTGGTCTTTTAAACGTTCACACAAAGCCATGCAGTTGGCAAGATAGTTTCAACTGCCCAGAAAAACAGATGTTAAGTAGTGATTGATCTTTGATTCAGAAATGAAGTCAAGGGTCTTCGATTGCTTTTGAGTAAGTCAAGCTGCCTAAAAGCGAAACAACTCAAATGAAAAACATTCTTTTCATATTGTGGGTTCTCCCCTTGCAACTTGTATCATGTTGTCTTTGTGTGCAATGAGATTTATTACATATAGCCAGAAAAATTCTAAAAGCAAAAATCAAACTTAGAATTGCTAGCAATTGTAAACACTGGGTTCCACCTCCTTTTTTACACTGCAAGGAAACTATCAGCGATCAAAGCCCGCCTCTGCTTTAGACGGGCTGAAAGCCATCTGCTACCTGTTTGTTGTACACATTAAACAAAAATAATGATGTCATTTTCATTATATATTGCTGTTTTTCTCTTTTAAACAAAGTTTTTTTTCTAAATTTATAAATAGAAAATGTCATAATATCAAAAATAACACTGCCTTTTAATTTTCCTCCTTAATATTTAATTAATTCTGACTTCAGACAGATGAAATAGCACCAGGAAACATCTTTCTAACAAAGCATTTAATTTTTCACAGAGGGTTAGATTATTTCAGGGAATCTTGGGATACAAGTCTTTAAAAGAAGCTTAGTCTGCAATCCTTTGGTCCAACTGCTTGGGGAATCTTCTGTTCATTCTCTCTATGTCCAGAAATCACCACCTACCTTTCTTAAATGAGAGCAAAAGGCTCACTCAACATTCTTTTCCATTTTTCAGCACAGTGACCTTTCCTTGAGTTTGATGGCAGCCCAACCTCATGATTAAGATGAGAAATAATTATCAAGAATGTAGGACTAGTGTCTTATTACATTTTTGACTACCCCAGGGAGTTTGGTTAGCTCAAGTATGCATATGTATGTATGTATACAGACACACAGAGTATGTGTATGTTTGTATCCTTAAGGAGCAATTGAGATTTACATAACATTGCTGATTGTAAAGGAAATGTTAATTTCAAGCATTAATATTTTCTCCATGAGCATATGAGTCCCTGTGGTACAATTTTGTCCAATACTGCTTGGACTAAACTGCTAAGCAGTGACAGCCAAAATCCTGTTTACCAAGTCTTAGGCTGTTGCTCACATGTTTCAGACAATATTCCATATTTTTTAAAAAAATCAAATTAGGGCACTCCCTTAGAGACTGAATTAATAAGACTTTCTAGAATCTGAAAACCAAAAATTTAAAATAATCAGCAGAATATTTCCAAATACCCAGATGTTTGGCATTATATAGCTAAGATGCCTGGGTGTTTTTACAGGAAGCCCTTCATCCTATTGTTTGAAGTCAGGTGGCAATGTTCTATGTCAACTATGAAAGTCAGCATGGGGCTAGGATTTGCTCAGGGTTTATATGTGGTCGTTGTGTGCTCAAAGGAAACAGGCAATATGCTTAATGGAAATCAGGCATCATGCCCTAGAGACATGAAGTAGCCCCTCATTTCTAAAGCAGTGGATTTTACATGTGTATGGAACACAAGCTGCTATTGTTACCTATAGATAGTAGTGTTTTCTTGAATTAGTCTCCATGAAACTATAAATGCATGATGCTTTGTCTACCTCTACAAAACCATAATCTATCTCATTTACAGCTGCCCCTTTGCTTTTATGTCCACCTTTTATCAAATTTCACTGGATAATTTCTTTTTCTCTTCCATCCTCCAAACTCACAGAACTTTTCATTCTTCTGGGAATTTGGAATTGAGACTGAGCAACTGCCAACCAGTTGGGCTAGTCATTTCATCAGAGGAGAAAATAAACTGAGGGACTTGGATGGCCAAGTTGGGGGCAAAGGAAGCTGCTCAGAAACAAAGCAAAGTGAGACCTATAAAACCTATTCTGAGCTCTTCATGGGCCCCCAGGACCTGTCTTTGGGAGGATGCCTTTCATGGCATCGTGGTGATGATGATATGAAAATGTCGGTTTTTTTTTGTTTTGTTTGTTTGTTTTGTTTTTGTTTTTTTGTCTTGAAGTTTGACACACATTCTGTAACCAAGATGCTTGGCTGAGCACACAGTAGGTGTTCTGTGAGGATCAAATCATGCATGCTTAGGAAACTTTGAGGCTCACAGTGTTAGATAAATACTGCCTGAGTTTGCTGTCAGAAAGTGGTCTAGTCAAAGGAGACTAGCTATTATAGTAGGCTAGGTCTTTTCGGGCACTAGCATCCTTGGTTAGACTCTCTCCATTGTGTCTTGTAGATGGGCACTACTCTACCCACACTTGTCCACACTTTTGATTGGGTAAGAAATAAAAATAAATTTGTCCTAATGTGGAGGAAAGTAGCCTTGGAAAATTTGGGAATAATCTGATTCAATGTTTTTGTTTTTCTTGTGATAGGATTTCTCTGTAGCTCCGGCTGTTCTGGAACTTGCTTTGTGGACCACACTGGCCTCAAACTCATAAAACTCCTACTGAGTGTTGGGATTAAAGTCATGCAGGCACCACAGTTCAGCTAATTTAATATTTTTTAAGCCAAGTATTTCACGTTATCTAAAGATTTTTCGAAATACTTAAAAATTCTAAATCAGAATAAACTAAAAACTTAAGTTCCCAATTCTTGTTTTTTTCCTTCAACATTTTTTCCTTTTTTAAAATTTTTCCATTCAATTATTTTACAATTCCTTCCCTCCTCCCAATCCCCTCCCGCTAGCCCACACCCTCTGCTCCCTCTCCCTCCCTGATTGAGAGAGGGCAGGGAACCCTGCCCTATAGGAAGTCCAAGGCCCCCCCCCATATCCAGGCCTAGGGAGCTGTGCAACCATATAGACTAGGGTCCTAAAAAGCCAGAACATTCCGTAAAAACAAGTCCCAGTGCCTTTATCAATGGCTTCTCAGTCAGCCCCCCTTGTCAGTCACAATCAGAGAGTCCGGTTTGATCACATGCTCATTCAGACCCGGTCCAGCTGGATTTGGTGAGATCCCATTAGAGCAGGCACACTGCTTCAGTTGGGTCCTGACTTCCTTGATCATCTTCTCCCTCCTTTTGCCTTTCACTGGACCTTGGGAGCTCAGTCCATTCCTCTAATGAGGATCTCTGTCTCTATCTCCATCCGTCTCTGGGCGAAGATTCTATGGTGATATTCGAGATAATCATCAGCGTGATAGTGGGGCAAGGATTATTTAGGTACCCTCTCCCAAGGACCTAGCTGGGGACATCCCTGTGGACACTTGGGATCCCCTCTAGAGCCAAGTCTCTTGCCAACTCTAAAATGGATCCCTTAAT
>LOEQ01002194.1:164617-178830 GCA_001685075.1 Bramus lutescens | reverse complement strand
AACTCAAGTCCAAATGGATTAAAGACCTCAATATAAATCCGACCACAATGAACCCAATTCTTCATATATAAATGTAAACCAACTAATAGAACTGAAACCAGTGATTAAGATATAAGGATAACATCATAACTGACAAACAGACTTCTAAGTTATTTTGTTTATCTCCAACATATGTGTTTCATGTCAGTGACCTCATGTCAAGAATGCTTAGTTTAAAGTTGTGGAAGAGCAGAGTTTATTTGAATAATAAAAAACTCCTTAAATACATACTTACATCAGGCATTATCCATAGATTCTGTAAATATTTCACTATGGAAAATATCTTATTTATTTACATGTGTTCCACAATTTAAATTTCATAACTAGCCAATAGATAAACTCACCTTGTCAATAAATATCTGGGTAACAGAGAACAACTTTTCCTGCGCTAAATGTTCATAAGTATTTATCTTGCCATTATTCTCTAAACACCATTCATGCAGCACTTATACTGTATTAGTTATTATACATAATGTAAGGATGACTTAAGGTAATTAGAGGATTGTGTAGGCTATATACATGCATACTGTCACTTTATGTAAGGAAACTGGGATCATCTTCAGAGTTTCACATCTGTTGGGTTCTGGAGCCAACCCTCTGAGGTAGGATACTGGACTGAAAATTTATGATATGGTCACAGCTTAAAATTCACACAGGCGCACATTACATAATACATTTCAGAGGTAGCTTCCTTTAAACACCATTCTGAAATTTGTATGTCAGTACAGCCTGGTTCATTCTCATTTTCTCATTCTCACTGGTTAAAGTTTTATCCTTCCTGTTGGAAGAGGTGATTCTTGTTACCTGAATCTAGAAGTCATATGGAAAGCCAGATCCTTAATAGGTTGGGTTTGACCAGTTCACATCTGATGTGGGTTCCAAATAGCAAGACATGGGGGAGGCCTGACCTTCTTTCCCCCATCCCTTTGTGTCAATCATCACTAATACCCTGTGGTACTTTCCATCTACTGGCCATGCTAGCCTGGGAAACAAGTAAGTGATCTCTACTCTTCTGTCTTTCATTTCAAAGTCCCCAGTCTCATCCTCAGTCCTTGAGCAGATCACTTGCAGGGACCTGTCTTCACTCTCCTACTCCACTCTCTGGGGACACTGCCAAATCTTGTGATGGGCCCAGCTTTCCTCCTTCATGTGGACCCTTCCAGATCCCCTCTTCTATCCCATCCCATTCCTCTGTGTCAAGTCCAAATAATAGAAGAAAGTCTACCCAGGATTCCAGTGGATACACAAGGCAGAGGCTTAGAATCACATCCTAACAGGCAACCCACATCCACTACACATTCCTAAGATCTAGAGAGGGCAACAGAAACCAAAGAACAGAATACTCACCTGACAAAGACAAGAGCAGATGTCAGCACTAGAATCACAATCATCCCAAACCCAGGAACGCAAAAATGCAATCATTAACATCCAAGACACTATGCCTTGACCAGAACCCAGGAAGCTTACCACAGTAGGCCCTGAGAAATACTTTATAGCTGAAGCATAAGACAAGGATTTCAAAATAGTTATTATGAATACATTCAAGGCACTAAAAGAAGACATGAATAAATCTATTCATGGAGTCTGTGAAAACACAAACAACAGTAAACTAAAATTATAAAAACATTTCAAGAAAGTAGAATGTAGAATCACTAAAGAAAACCCAAAAAGAATATAAAAAAAATCAGGAAGTCAAACCAAACCTCTTCACCAACAGAGTAGAAAAGATGGAAGAGAGAATCTTTGTCACTGAAGACATAATAGAGATATCTCAGTCAAATAAAATGTTTGATAAAGTAAAATCATGGCACAGGACATCCAGGAAATATAAGATGCTATGAAAAGGCTAAATTTACAAATAATAGGAATAGACAAAGGAGAAGAAACCCAGGACAAAGGCACATGAAATGTTTTCAACAAAATCATAGAGGGAAATTTTCCTAAAATAAAGGAAATGCCTATAAAGGTTCCCAAAGCATATGGAATTCCAAATAGATTGAAGCGGAGAAGAAAATCTGTTCAACATATAAAAATCAAAACATTAAATGTAAAGAACAAAAAATATTGAAAATTGCAAGGGAAAAAGATCAAGTAATATATAAAGTCAGGCTTATTAAAATTATTTTATGGTCTGACTTTATATATTACTTGAGATTAATTAATTAACAATCAAAATGATCAATAAAAAATAGTTTAATTAATAATTAAAATAATTTTAATAATTCTGACTTATATATTACTTGAGAAGCTAAGTTCTCAATGGAGACTCTAAAAGCTAGAAATGCCTGGACATATGTTCTAGAAACTCTAAGAGACTACAACTGCCAGTCAATACTGCACCCAACAAAACTTGTGCTCACAATAGATGAAGAAAGATATTCCGAGATAAAACTAAATATAAGCAAAATCTGTCTATGAATCCATCTCTACAGAAGGCACTAGAAGGAAAACTTCAACATTAAGAGATTAACTGTACCCAATAAAACACAAGAAATAAATTATCTTAGACCAGAAAATCAAAAGACAGGAAAAAGCCCCTCACCATACAACAAAGTAACAGGAATCAATGTCCATTTTCTTGGACAACTTTCAACATCAAGGGTCTCAGTTCACCAATAAAGACACAGATTAGCAGAATGGATGCTTTGGACAAGCACACCTCAACATCAAAGATAGAAATGACCTCAGAGTAAATGGTTGAGAAAAGATATTAAGAGAATGGACCAAATGAAAAAGCCTGTATAGCCATTTTAATATCTGGCAGAAGCAACTTCAAACTAAAAGTAATCAGAAGATACAGAGAAGGACACTACACACTCATCAAAGAAAAAAATCCACCAAGAGGACATTGCAATTAACATCTCTTCCCCAACACAAGGGCACTCAAGTTCAAAAAAGAGACACTACTACAGCTATGTGACATCCAGAAGAAAACTAAACAGAGAAATACGGGATCTGAAAAATGTCATTCATCAAATGGACGTAACAGATATTTTCAGAACAGCTTAAAAGACTATCTTCTTCACAGCAGCTCATTGACTTTTCTCCACAATTGACCACAAGTCTAAGCCAGATGGGACCCTAGCACAGAAAGGGGAAGGGAACACATGCACCCATACCTAACCCAGAAGCCATCTCCAACTGATAACTGCTTGCAAAAAAAATTAGCTTTCTCCAAAAGGATCTCATTGGACATACAGGCAACTCCTAAGGGCAAACTCTGTGCCCATCATTAGATGGTCAACCAACACAGATGAGCTCAATGGTGTTTTTGGCAGTGTTATTTTTTCTCATAATGCTTTTTACAGAATTTTTCTACCTTATAGGTCTTTCACTTAAATATTATGTTTTCCCTGTTTTCTGAGATTTTTGTGTATTTGAATGTGCATCTCTGCATCTACATGTATTTCTTGTGCTTTTTCTTTGGTTCCCCTTTTCTGATTGTTTGCTTCTTTTCTATTATAATTTGTTTGATTTTATATTATATTAATTATTATTATTTAGGTGCCTATTTGTTTTATAATGAGAATAAGAAAGAAAGGATGTTGATATGGGGGAGTGGGGAGGACCTGGGAGGTCTTGGGTAGGTGAACCATAATCAGAATATATTGTATGAAAAAATATATTTTCACTAAAAATACAAAACAACCCTCCAAAACACAAACACAATAATAAAAAATAGCAGGCTGGCTACATGTGGTACTAGAATCCAGTTATCACCTCTAGAGGATTCTGAGATAAGTCACGGCATTAATATATGAGACCTGAGTAGCAACTACTAGGATCATCCACTGAACAAATAGTTGAGGCCCAAAAAGGCACAGTGAACTGAAACATTTAGGTCCACCCATCAGCTAGATGAGGGAGGAGAGCCTCAGTTTGGTTCAGAACTGTGAAGAGTGTCCCACAGTGCAAAACAGCTGAACTTAACAGAACCAGCCAGCTTGTTAAGTGGCTAATAACTGCTTGCTGTGCAGGTGAGATGGCTCAGTCAATGAATACTTTCGCCACCAAGACAAATGACCTGAGTTCTAGTCTGCCGTGGGTCCCACACAGTAGAAGGAAAGAGCTAACTCTGTATGTTGTCTTTTTTATCTCCTCATGCATGCTGTGGCCTGTATGTGTGTATGTGCACACACACACACACAAAATTTTTTTTAAAAAATTGCTTTTTGTATGTGATTAACTTTATATCATTCTTAATGAAATCATGATTCACCAATCCTAAGCCTCTATAAATAAGCCAGACCCCTCCTTAAAACAATAGAGACAAACCTAGGCTGCTATGTAAGAAAGACACATTAGGAATATTATGTGATGCAATAAAATGAAGTTGCATCATTCATAAATGTCCAGAGCTTGTCTCCATTTGAGGAATGATCTTTGCTATTTTTAAATCCTTCCAGAGACTCCGACTTCGCCTTTTCTCTCTCTGGGGGCAGTACCTTTCGTGACACAGTGCCCCAAACACTGCCGGATGGACTCAACCCAGAGGAGCACTCGGTTCCCCAGACAGCATCTGAGCATGCTTCTGTTGTTGTTGGATGAGTCCCGTGGCTGGCTTGACCTTTCAGAGCTGATGCATTCTTAACAGCCCATGGCTCGAGGTGTTAGGATGTCAGCCAACTTGAAAGAAATATAATCCTAGAACACAGTGTATTGTTAATTTTTTCCTCTCCCTCAATAGATTTTTTTGAAAAGAGCTTAGGAATAAGAACGTGGAGTGGGGAGAAAGCCAAGAGGAAAAGAAGGGGAAAGGCGTGGTTCACAATCTCATGTTGTGGAGTTGCTACTGCAGTGATCAGCCATGACAACAACCACCAATGAATGGTCTTTCCCTTAACACCTAGTCCCAAATATTGCTTATCACAGCGTCCTTAGGTAGAGAAGCAATGGAATTACAATGGGGTTTTTCAGCCCAAGAAAGGAGACGAATGTTTAGAAGTGCCACATGTTTAGAAGATCTTATTTGTACTTTTCTTCCCTGAACAGAGTTCTTGTTCCTACTTGAGGCCTGCTACAGCAGAACACAGTCATGATGAAAATGTTTTCTCCAATTAAGTGTCTTTCAAAACTTCACCAAAGTTTGTAATTGGAAGACTATCTGTTACCTGTAATTGTAATTTGTTCTGGAGCTGGCTACAACTCACTAGCTAAAAGGAGTAAAATTAAAAACTAAAGGTCACAATAGAATTACATAAGGAATGGGCAAGCAAGCTTGGAATTGGCTCTGATTTTTGTCTTACCCTTTTATGGCCTCAGATTTGAGAGCTTTTGGAAGTTAATAGTAGAATAGTTTTTGAAAATCTGCGAGGAGGAAAAAAATCTAATTCCCAATATTCTGTGTGATATGAGAAACCACAGTAAAGTTTTAAGCTATTCCTGAGCTATATCTCTAGCCTTTCTGATTGAATCATGAAATCAGGTATCACAAAGTTACCTAGACTGGCCATCCCAGTGATCTCCTTCATCATCTTCCTAAATACCTGAGATTTCAGGTTTACATCTCTATGCATGGCCACAGCATTATTTTATTCCATAAAAGAACTAGGGTAATACATTATTTCCCCCTATAATTTTCCATTCTTAATTACGCTACTAATTTGAGACTGTTTTAGTTCTATGTATTCATTAATAATTAAAATACCAAGGAACACAGAAATGGTCAAAATGTCTATGGGTTGAGAAAAAAATGACTAAAACCAAAGTATCTGAGTGCGGTTTATTGATCAGGTCATGACGAAAACTGAGGTCCAGAAATAGCACAGGCCAAGTTTTAGAATTTTATGTAAATTTGTAAACTGTTCAGTTCCCTTGCTTAACCTCCTGCTCCTTTATCCTCCCTCTTCCTCTGTCTTCCTTCCTTTCCCTCATCTCTTCTCCTCTTATCTCCCCTTCCCTCTCTTTCTTTCCTGTCCTCTCCACTTCTCTTCTTCTCTTCCTTTCTTTTTACTGTTGCTGCTTAGTCAGGGATAGGAAAAGAGACATCCAACTCTGCCATTGCCCTCAAGTCAAACAACACGCGCGCGCGCACGCACACGCGCGCACACACACACACACACATACACACACACACACACACACACACAGACTTTGTCCAGGCTAACCTTCAATTAACAGAAATTCTTCCACTTCAATCTTCTATGTGCCGATATTGCAGGAATACAAACCAATATTTGGTTTTCACTTTATTACAATGGACATTAAACCAAGAGTTCTATAAGCATGTCTGAAATACTAGTCACAGCACACTGAGGACACTCCCTGGAAACTTTGATTTTTTTCTAAGGACTGCCATTTCCAACCCTAGATTGTGAAAGGATGTACTAATTTCTTTCATGGTACTCAGACTATAGGAACATATGGAAATCAATAAGAACCTCAAGGATGCAAAGATAAAAGCTCCAGGCCAAAGAGATGCTCCATCACTCTGAGAGCAAAACTTCTAGAAATGGGGTGTTAATACTGGCCATCAGAAACTGTATAGGTCAGGGAGTCAAAGCCTAAGAACTCTTTGCTTTGGACTCAAACTCAGTGTATCTATAATGGGCAAAGAATAAAGTGCCTCCCTTGTAAGAGAAGTGTTCAAATCTCAAAAAAAACTTCACTTGTAGAGAGTGCAAATGCACAAATCACTGAGATTTCATGAACAGCTTACAATGTTGGCATGAATATGCACAGTGAGTGGTGTTTTGTGGCCCATGTCACACCATTGGCACCAATATACTCACTGAATGATATTTTCTGGTCCATGTTACTTTACAGTTTAGATGTGAAAAGTAAGGTTCAGAGGAGCTAAGTAGATGCACTATTAAACAAGGGCTATGCACTTATTTATTACAACATCAAAGCACATGAGGTTAGCCAAATGCTGTCTTCAAGTCTTTGTGTGTGTCTGTGTGTGCATACCTTAGCACGTAAGTGTTCACATTGTGTGAGTGCAAGCACATGCATGCATAACACATATTCAGATACGGGAAGACAGATTCTGGGGTCACTCCTTGCCTTCCACCTTCTTTGAGACAAAGTCTCTCATTGTTCACAACCTTGCGTGCCAGATTAGCTTGTTCGCAGTCTTCTGATAGTTCTCCAGGGCTGGAGAGATGGCTCAGCAGTTAAAAGCACTGCCTCTTCTTTCAAACGTCCTGAATTCAATTCGCAGCAACCACATGGTGGCTCACAACCATCTGTAATGAGATCTGGTGCCCTCTTGAGAAAGAGACTTGGTCAGTCATTCTCATCAATTTAAATCAAGAAACCCAATATGGACAAGTTCAACAGAACTGCCATGTATGGGCTGCCCATGCATGCTTCAGACATTTTTTAAATGCCCATCTTACATTAGGAAGGGTGTAGTTACAACAACATGTTACTGTTCAGATTTATATGGATTCTAGAAATTAATTAGAATTTGGGTCCTTCCCTGGCAAGCATTTTACCCCACTGCTCCAATTCCCTAGCCCCAGCAAAGGCTAATTCTTACAATCTATCATCTTCTCTTCAACTCCCTAAGAGACAGCAGAGGGAATAGATCTTGAAGGAATCAGAGAAGAGCTGGAGCTAATTGCCCATGAGACCAGATCGTGTGATGTGGAGATGTACCAGACAGGTAAACATGTAGGCAGGATGCACTCTCCTCTTCTGAGGGAGGGGAATGCTCTACTAATCTTGAAATCAAAATTATCCGAGCATGATCTTTCTGCAAACTCCTGGGTTTGACCCATGAATAACCTTCTACCTGGAAGTTCAGCAGGGGTTATGTGTAGATACACAGTTTGGTGGTCCCACCTTCTAACTGGAAGTTCACAGCTGTGGTTCCTGTATATACAGAGTTTGATGATCCCCAAGGACAGCTGTGCTCGCTGGAGAGCCCTACTGAGTCTGACTGACACCTTGGTCTTCCTTGCATTGAGGTCTCCTCCAACAGGATTCTAGTATGGATAGGTAAAGATAAACCACAGTGTTTTCACTGGGTTTTCTGGAATATGGAATATGAAAAATTTGGAAAACTCTATTTATTGCTCAGCTTTCTGTGCTTGCAGAGAGTAGTTGAGAAAAAAAATCAAGTTATAAAAAGAGAGAAGTTTTCCTTGGGCCATAGTTTTGGGGCTTTCAATCTGTGACACTTTGGTCCCTTTGCTTTTGCAGTTTAGAGCATCATGGAGAGGGCCTGTGGAGGGAACTTCATGGTCATGTGTAAAGGAAGCAGGAAGAGAATCCATAATCCCCTCCAAGAACACACCCTGACTACCTAATCCCTTGGACTACATCCCTTCTCTTACTGTTTCCTTCATCACTCATTATTACACATGTTGGAAACCAAGCGTTTGACTCCTGGACTTTTGCACTTACCCAAGCAATAGCACCATGAGATGCAGAAACATGGGCTGTTGTGTGTATTTTTGAAGGACAAGCCTGTTTAATCAAACTTTTAGAAACATAACTCCTATTGGAAAAGTATTGAAATTCCTAAATTTATCAAATCTTCATGAATTCCTTCCTCAGCTTTGGGTGTTAGACACATGCAAGCCCATCATCATGGATCATGCAACCTATGCTGTACATGAACCTGTCAGTGTTAGACTCAAATAGGTGTCCAAACCAAGAAGGGGGCTTCAAAGCCACTGAAGCATCACTCCGTTACCAAAGAGCAGACAGCTATGTGACTTCTAAATAAAATCATCCCAGAACTGATATGAATATTTTAATACTCATATTAGGCCATTGTATTGGCAATATTTCATCTTTTTTGCTGTGTCCCCCCTTTTTAATTAATTAATTTATTTATTATGTATACAGTGTTCTGCATGCCTGTATGCCAGAAGAGGGCACCAGATCTCATTATAGGTACCTGGGAGGCACCATGTATTTGCTGGGAATTGAACTTATGACCTCTAGAAGAATAGTTAATGCTTTTAACCTCTGAGCCATCTCTCCAGCTCCCTGTGCCCCCTTTTTATATACACTAGAAATATCTACCAGTGAAAGGTAAAAGGTTGCAGAAAGCACATCATTCTTAGCATGCTAGAGGGACCGTTGTGATCAATGTATCAAACTTGGTAAAAACTGCTTTAGAGCTTTCCCCACAATTCAGATTATAATTAAATAATAGAATAATGTAGGCAATTGTGAGTGCAACTATTCTGTCTTTGGATGTAGGGCTCATGAACACACAGTTGTTCACTTACAAGCTATTACTAGAACAGGAAATCAGGATGTTTGAGACTAAACCTCACTAGCTAAACTGACTTGCGCAAGAGAATTGAGGTAAAATGAATAGCAGTGATCCCAAGATTAGGGATACTGAAGTAGGAGTTTAAATTTCTCAAATCTTTTCGTAAATATGAATGACTAAAATTTATACTGTATGATCTAGTATCTGGAATTTCAGGAATAAAACTGGAGTCTTTATTCTAAGTGTTGTGATTTGAGACAGAAAATATATCCTTTGTGATTATGAATCAATAATAAAAACTGTCTCTGTCACCACAAGGAAATGCACACATTTTGTAGTTACTATATTGCATAGCATGGCTATAAATTCTACATTTACAGGCTTTTGTTAAAATATGTTTCCGTCTATGTGTTTGTAAAGGATGAACTGATCTAATAGTTTAGATGTAATGAGTTGGACAGAGACATTTTCTATTCAAACAGTAAAACCCGGTTTCTCTTGCTTCCAAATGCCAGTTGAGTAGCTAACTTTCGGCTCACTTTTGGTCCTTCCCTCAACAGTCTTCATTGTTAAAATACCATTTTTTTCTTTCACTGACTACAGGAGTCTTGAACTCTTGTGATGACATTGTAACAAAGAGAACCAGTGCTTCCAAATGTGGTCTAGGCTAGCAAGGCTTTCATGACAAAAGAGTAAGATTTTTTTTGTTTGTTTGTTCATTAGTTTTTTTTCTATCCTGTCCAGGTGAAATATTTATGCCAACATATTTATGTTTTAAGGTGTCACAGTCTGGGGACAGAACCTTTATAGTCCATTTAGATTTGAAGTATGTACTATTAATTTACACTAAAGCAGATTCCTCACAAATTATACTCACTTAGAGTATTTGTTCCCAGAGGCCTTGCAACACCAGCTGCATTCAAGTCTTTTCATCTTTATCTGTAAGACCTTAGGTACATGAGTGGTGGTTTGAGAGAATGGCCCTCAGAGGCTCATATGTTTGAATACTTGGTCCCCAGTTGGTAGAATTGCTGAGGAAACATTAGGTGTGGCCTTGTTGGAGAAGGTGTGTCACTGGGGGGGGGGTGAACTTGGAGATTACAAAAGACTCAAGCCATTCTCAATGCATTCTCTGTTTCCTGTTCAAAATGCTAGTTCTTAGTTGCTGCTCAGGACACCTGCTATCACCTCTCCAACATCATGGAATCTAACGCTCTGAAATCATTAGCCCCAAATAAACTCTCTCTTCAATAAGTTACCTTGGTCATGGTGTCTTATCACAGTAGTAAAAAGGAACTAAAATACATGGTTTGGCTAGCCCAAGACTCTTCTGTCATCATCATGGTATAATTTTGTGGTATTATTACATCTAGAATATGAGGAGGAGAGACGTGTTGCACAGTAAACTGTGGTTGGTTGATTATTTCCTTACCCTGTCTTTCCCCCGACCACTCATACACTGTATAATTTCACTACTCTTCCTATTCTTACTAGTTCTCGTCCTGGGACTAACCCCCATGGTACCCCAGGAACCACTTTGGATGCTCCAATACTACGTTCTGTACTCATTGTGAAAGTGGGCTCGCCGTCTTCTAGAAGATTAGCTCCTTCCATTTTTATAGCATCATAGAATGTAACTGTTCTAATGGTGTCCCATTGTGCTTCTTCAGAGGACACTCCTTTGAAAACAATATGTTGCTTAACAATGAAAAGACAACTCAATTAAAAAATTGGCAATGTATTTAGATAAACATTTCTCCAAAGATGATGTATAAATTACCAGTAGGCACATGAAAAAAATTCTCTGCATTAGGAGTCATTAGGAAATTCAAATCAAAACCACAATATGGCAACACTCACGCCCATCAGGACACTACAATAAAATAGACAGACAGTAACATGTGCCAGGGAGGATGTGAGGAAATTGGAACTCTTCTATAATGTTGGTACCACAAAATGTTGTAAATGTTGCAATCGGTTTAGAAAACAGCTTGGCAGTTTCTCATGAAGTTGAACATAGTGTCACCATATAACCTATCAATTCCATAACTAGTTATGTGTGGGAGAGAAGTGAGTGCCATGTCTACTCAAAAGCATGTATGCAACCATTCACAGGCTCAAACTGAAAACAACCCAAATGTCTAGCATTTAACTAGTCCAAAAATACAGTGGTGCATGTCCATGCAGCAGAATGTCAGTCAGACAAAAGAGAAAACAATGTTCAACCTATTACTACTCTACAGGTGAATCTTGAAGATGTCCTAAGCGAAAGATTTGAAATGACAAAGAGAGTATAATTTCATTTCTATAAAATACCTACGTATCCAGAACAAATTTTTAGACATAAAATGGATTACTCATTCTCAAGATCTAGGAAAGGGGGAAAGGAAAGTGAGCGCTTAAAGGCGTGGGCTGGTATAGGGGTAATGAAAGCATTTGGGAATTAGACAGGAATGGGAGCTATACTACTCCTGATATACTAAAAAGCACTGGCTTTGAGAATGACCAAGACTCCTTTTATTGGTGACATCCAGGCAACTGCACCCTGGCCACACTTGGGCTCCAGAGTCTCAAATGTCTTTCAGAGTTGTTTGTAATATGGTCAAGACGGGAGGACCACAGCAGGCTCCTGTATTAGTAGGTTATTAACTCTCAGCTGCCTCAGTAAAAGGCGTTACTGCACAAGGAGACTTTGTGCAGGTGATCGGGAGCCTGGAGGAGGTGGCAGCTGCTGTTATCTGCTGGTCCTTCTCTGAAGCAAGTGTGTGGTCCAGCACAGTCACCACCATAACAACAATTGACAGGTGGTTTACATACAAAGCATTGTTTGGGTGGTGAGGACTTCTCTTTTTTCTCAATTACATGATTGAATTTCTCTTTCTTTGTGTCTCTCTCCTCTCGTCCGTCCTCTCTCTCTCTCTCTCTCTCTCTCTCTCTCTCTCTCTCTCTCTCCTCTTTCTCGTCTTGTATCTCCTTCGGCTTTGTCTCCTTTAAGCTGGGCATGGAAAGTACAAACTAAAGCAGATTGGAATGCCAACCGACAACATATACGTCAACTCTTAGGAAATCGTAATTAGCCATTCCAGGAATCCTCTCACCCAAATACCAACACCCTTATTAAGGCTGGGCAGGAAAACAAAAGGAAGCCAATAAAAGCTGCTCTGGGACTATCCCTGAGCTGGAGAAGCACGCGCTTTTCAGGACCAGTCTCAGTCCTGAGACATCGGCGGTAGGCCTCCAGGAACGGGGCCCTTGCATGTCTGGGTGATGCTGAGCAAGGCAACAGCTTTTCTCAGCCTGACCTGGGTTTGCTGAAGCACAGTCTCCATCTCTGGACTGAATGAGGATCAGTGATTTCTTTGCTCCCTTTAATCGTCCTTTCTCCTATTGTCATTTCCCAGGTTCCCCCTTAATATATTCTATCATTTATTTCTTCAGTGTGTATATACTTTTATTTGCTTAGAAAATACCACCTTAAACAGTTGTTTCCTTCTTAATTCCTCATTTGAAATGTATGCTGTAGAGTTTTCTTAGGTAATAAATACGTAATTTTATTTCAAAATTGTTTCTCAATGCATGTACTATCTTTGTAAATGTCTTTTACGAAAAGCTGCTTCCTATTTTATAGACACTAAATGTATACCCATGAATCAAAATTATGTTATAATGTGAAATATTATTAAGCTTTCTAAAATTTTATTTTAAACATATTCTGGATATTAGCAAGTTTGAAATGTATGTAGTCATTTAAAATGGCCCCCAACATAGATTTATAAACAAATTTAAAATCCAAAGGACAATAAAACCATAGATTATGAATTTAAGCCAGATAGTATGCTTCCTTGTCTCTGTGCAGAAGGTCTCCATGAGTTATCTTTTCCTTGTACATCTCTAAGTATGTGTTTTATGACTTGACTTTTCTAATTCAAGTGCCTCTGACAGTTTTTTGAAAAGAATCTCTTCAACAAGACAAGTTCTATGTCTCTCCAGTAGAATTTGGAGTATAATGTACAGTCTTTTCCCACAGATTCCTTTATAGTTCTGTTAACTCTGCAGTTCATACTACTTATGGGTTTCCATTAGAACCCACAGTCTGTTCTTTGTTAACATATCACAAAATTAAAAAAATGGTGAGTCCGTTTGGGCTATGCATTCACCTTTGTTCTCAAAACATCCTAAATATTGACAGAGTAAAATTGAAACCAGTTTTGTTCACCATAAACATCCTTTCATTCACATGGCTACAATTCATGGTGTATGTCATTTATGAATTAGCAGGAGGAGAAAAGAAAAGGCAATATTAATTAAATACAGAAAAAAGTGCCAATGAAAGTTAGCATGCTATGGGGTATTTGAAGGCAGTTTTTATTTAAATTTTTGCCTGAGGTTGATGAGTGGGCTGAGCTGTTATGGGAACATGTTGTGTAGTTTAAGAAGAGAGGAGCCAAATGACAAATAGAAATTGTTCATTTATTAAGCACTGTCATGCTCAAACGGTAACATTTTCAAAAATTTTCGTTTTATTGTATTTGCTAAGCTAGAATAATTTCCACCCTACTCCACACTGCAGGGCCATATTTGAGTCTTTCCCCATCTCATGTTCAGAGAAATTCCAGGCGTATGAGGAGAAAGGAGATCCTATCTTCCATAATCACTGTTCTTGGAGGGAATAGAAAGGGAAGAAGGTTTACTGATGATCATAATTTCCTCCACCAAATCACCAAGAAAATATTTCATTTCCAGGAACACTGACACAAAGTGAGAGCAAGCTCATATATTGCTGATGAGTCAGGGCTGGGAAACGAAGTCTGCAAAGGCTTTCTCTAGCAGTGAGTCATGTGCTAATGGCAGGTTAGGTGGCAAATTTTCTTTTTTCTTTTTTTCCCCCATTTTCTTCACTATTATTAAAAATTTCCACCTCCTCCCATTTCCCCCCTCCCCTGATTCCCCCTCCCCCTCCCTTTCCAGTCCAAGGAGCAGTCAGGGTTCCCTGCCCTGT
>LOEQ01002194.1:141809-153795 GCA_001685075.1 Bramus lutescens | reverse complement strand
TTCTTTATTAACCAATGAAAGTAACACATAGACAGATGACCCTCCTACATCACATACCTGTCCATAGTCACACATGCATGCATGCTCACCCACACTCAAACACCCATGCCTGCCCATGGTCACACATGCATGCATGCTGGCCCATACTCACACACACATGCCTTCCCACGGTCACAATGCATGTATGCCCACCCAAACTCACACACACATGCCTGCCCACAGTAACACATGCATGCGTGCGCACACTCACACATGCATGCCTACCCACAGTCACACATGCATGCCCACCCACTCTCTCACACACACCTGCTCATAGTCACACATGCATGCATGCCCACCCTCACCCACACTCACACACTCATGCCCACTCACACTCACACATGCATGCCCACCCACACTCACACACGCATGCCTGCCACAGTCACACTGTGATGGTCAGGTAGGTCAGATAGAAGAAGGAATATGCCAGAATGTGGGAGTAGAGAGACAGCCTGTGTGGCAGTAGCCCAGGCTGTGATAAAGAGCTGGGGTTTGGGAAGTCAGCTGAGAACACGAATGGCCTTTGTATTGATCCCTTATTGGTCAGACACTTTGTGTGAGCCTCAATTTCCTATAAAACAGAAGGTTCCCAGGAGACTCTAGCAAGGCAGTGTATATGTGTATTATGTTCCTGTGGCTGCTATAAGAACTGGCCATAATCTTATCTTGTCACTGCAGAATAATTTTTTTTTAACAGTTAAGGAGAATAAAAGTCTGGAATCAGTATCACTACATTAAAATCAACATGTCCTCAGGACTAAACCTTAAGGAGGCTCTGGGAAAGAAGGCATTCTGTTCCTTGTTTCTTCCAACTCTTAGGGATTGCCAACATTTTTGTTTGTTTATGACCGTATCTTTTGAATTGCTATCTGTATAGCCCTACCTTCTTCTGCCGCTCTCATGCAAACTCAACTGTGATTGCGGAAATGAAACACCTGAAAAATAAAGGATCATTTTCGCTTCTCAAGACTCATCAGCAGAGATCCTTTCTCCAGGACAGGAATGCAGAGAGGGAGTAGGATGTAATAATTTTGGTGGCGGAGAGGCAGAGTGGCATTCTTCAACTTAGTGCAACAGGTAAAGGATCTTTTTACATCAGAGGTCCTCGATACATGCTAATTTTCACTCTTTCTGCATTATGCTTTTCTTAGGCCATTAAGAAGGCCATTACCTCAAGGGTCAGGATGTTTTATCCACTCCCCCTTCTTTCCATTTCTAGGCAAGAGTTAGACAACTTTTGTCTTCCAGACAAGCCTGGCACTTTAAAAAAAAAACTGTAAAAAAGAATCTTCAAAGATAAATAGCTTTGTGTTAATGCAGGAAATACTTTCTGTTTGTTTTGCTAATGTGGCTAACCCATTAAGGTGATGGTGTTGAGGACCCTGTGGAACGTTTCAAGGAGGACCTCTTTCTCACAAGTCATCGGGCAGGCATGGCAATGGGCTTTTGGGGGCACGACTTAGAGTCGTTATGCATTGATCTCTTCTCTTTCCTCTAAATGTTGCTGTCCATTTTCCATAAGCATACGGGAAGAATCATAATTGTAGAGGTCAAGCAGCACTTAGGAGCCATTGAAGAGTCAAAGCGCTAGCCTGCAAGTCAGTATTGCTTAACTCGACACAAGTGCATCAACCCTTACATTTGTTTGGACAGAGACAAATAATTTCATAACTTGCTGATCCTAACTCAGAAGGGGAAATCACAGGTTTTGACACAAATGCTGATTGGTTAGAAAAAGTAAAAATTGGTATTCACTTAGAAAAAATTAATTGGAATAGTGAGCAATGTTTCCAGAATAAATAGTGACTAAAGGAATTCCAGAGGGATAAGGGTGTGTGTGACACATTCCAGGTTCCCAGGTTCGGCTGACTTGAATGCCTTTCTGGTCACTGGATTGAACTTCCCGCACTTTTACTTTGATAGCTGATTTTTTTTTTTTTAGTGTACTGCTATCTAGTACACCTGTCTCTCAAATATAGTACATATTGGTTGACATTTTTACTGCTTCCATCTCTTTTTAATCAAATTATATCCATAAATATGTCTTTGGTACCCTCACTGTTCTTGAACCAGTAAGCTTACTGACAACGAATGCTTAGCCTATCAGAACTGAATATCCCCCAGGATGGAGAAACTGAGGCAAAAGGTTTGAGACCAGGAGTGCGTCTGGGTAAGAGATTCCAAAGAGCCTGTCTGGGGAGCTGAAAAATTAAAACACACATTTGCAACTAGTCCAAGAGGGGTGATCAAGCTGTAAGCAACTTGAATACCATTTCTGTGATGACACATTGAGGACTTGTAGAGAAGAGTCCAGGGCTCTCCAGCTCAGGAGAAAGGACAGTTTATCCATGGCTTTTCGTTCTCCAGTGGCCAGGGATCTCTCACGATTTCTGGACTGCCCATGCATCTGAATGCTTAAGACTGCAGGTGGTATGGAAAGAGAGGCTCCAGGGCAAAAAGAAAGTTAGTCCACATAGGGTAGCCCATTTGTTCCTATGCATAGCTAGTTGTTACCCTAGAGCCTAAATTGAGATGACTGCCCATGAGAAGGTGAGGCTACACAGACACCAGGGTATCACTTTTTGCTGTGGTGGTAAAATACCAAACCAAAAGCAACTTATGGGAAAAAAAGAGTTTATCTTGGCTTACGACTCCAGAGGGAAAGTCCAGAATGGCAGAAGTGGCCTGACAGCAGGTGCCTGGAGCAGGGAGCTGAGAGAGCACATCTTCACTTTGGGCTTCACCAAGCCCAAAGATCAAATTGGAATGGGGCAAGGCTTTGAACTCTCAAAGAATGATGCATGATAGATCTCTATTTTTTCTCTCCGCCACTCTCTGCTTCTCTCTCACTTTGTATTACTTCTTTCCCTTAATGAATTTTTAAATTTTGTTTCTCATTTATTAAATATAGACAAACGTGGTACATGAGAGAAAGCATGTGATATTTGTCTTTCATTATCTGGTTTTGTTTTGCTCAACATGATCTCTAATTTCAAATGCCTACAAATGATAAAGTTTCGCTCCCCTTTATGGATGAGTAAAACTTTGTTATGTATATACACCACATTTTCTTTATTCATTTGTTTATGGATACTTAGGGTGTGAATAACACAGCAACAGACGTGTACTGCACATAACCTGGTGGTATGCTGACTTGGATTCTGTGATGATTAACTTGAGTTCTCAGCTGGACATAACCTAGAGTCACCTGGGGAGAGTGTCTCTATGAGGGACTGTGTAGATCAGGTTGACCTGTGAGCGTGTTTACAGGGACTAACTGTATTAAGTTAACTGACATACAAAGACCCAGCTCATCGTGGGCAGCACCATGCCTTAGACAGGGGTTTCTGAACTATATAGGAGTGAAACTTTCAAGCTGAGTGCAAGTCAGTAGCATTCATGCATTCACTCTCTCTGCTCTTGACTTGGGATGTGATGTTGCAGCTGTCTTAAGCTCCTGCCGCTTTGTTAACTTTGCTGTGATAGACTGTTGCCTGGAAGTGTGAGCTAAAAGACACCCTTGTCCTCTTAAGTTGCTTTTTGTTGGGGTATTTTAACACAGCAACAGAAAACAGACTAGGGTAGATCCATTACATTACATACTCAGGAATATCATAACTGGGTTATATAGTGTTACCTATTTCTTGGTTTCAAGAAACCTCCATATTGATTTCCATAGTGGCTACGTAAGTTTATACTCTCATGACCAGTAAATAAGGATTTATCTTTCACTACGTAGTCACTGGTATTTGTCATTTGTTTTCTTGATGATTAGCATTCAGTTTGGGGAGATATTAAATTCTCATATAATTTTGATTAGTATTTCCTTGGTGGCTATGGATGTCGAACATTATTTGTATCTTTATGGGGAGTTTATATTTCTTTTTGAGACCTTCTTTGTGTCTCTCATATCATGCATTGCTATTCCATTCATTTCTCCATCCCTGCGTAACTTCACTGTGCCCTTGTAACTCCCCCCCCAAAAAAATAAAATAAAATTTAAGAGAAATAAAGAAGAAAAAGAAAAAAGCAAAATCAATCTCACCATGGAAGCTGCAGTATGACATAGTGAATCATGCAGTAAACCCATTTGTCCATATATTTTTACCAGCAAGCGTTCATTGCAGAGCCATTGTTTGGGCTCAAGTCCTGTGGTTTATGCTACACTATGGATGCTGGGCCCTCAGTGGGGTTTCTCTTGTTATCCTGTTGTTGCCCTGTGTCATGGAGATCCTTGCAACTTTGGGTCTGTGGGTCAGGTTCCTTCACGTGCTCTAGCAGATCACAGATGGGGTGGATGTTGGGGTGAGTCAACTAATAACCCTGGCTCTGGGCCTGGGGAGTTGCAGGGTTGGTCAGCATGCCAGCTCTCCCTTGTCCTCACCACCAGGGTGAGCTCTCCAATGCCCTTGACCAGTTCACACCTTGCGATGATCAAGGGATGGAACACCTACCCTTCGGGGCCAGCTCTGCTATGGTGCCCAGGTGTAGTGCAGGGGCCACTCTCTGGAGTGCTGTAGTTGGAAACAGCCAGAGCCAGCTCTCCCACCTGCCTCTGGCATTGACGGACATAGTTGGGGGTGCAGGGAGGGGAATTTACATTTCTTTGGGGGGAATATCTAAACAGTAACTAGTAATTGCTCAGGATACAACATCTATGCTGTATTGTTGATTCTGTTGCCCAGAGACTCAAAGAAAGAGTGAGGATATTTGAGAATTAAGTGTGCAGTTCAGAGAACCAGAAAAGGTAGTTTCAAAATCAAGACTTGGGGGAAAAGAAGTGTAGTAGATAGAAGTTGTGTTTGTTACTTGGTATCTCTCTGCCTTTTGGGTAAAACCTGAATTCCCTCTAAGCAATGACTCCTATCCTCTTGGCCTAAGTAGCACAGTTTTCATAAGCTTTTGACATTCACCTAGGCAAGCTGAAGCATGGTGCTCCTAGCCATTAGCACTGACATGTAACTTGTGCAGAATTTTTGTGATGAAACAAAACTTTGGCTGAAACATCTAAAAAAATTTTCCCTTATGTCCGAATTGACAGCAATAGAGGATGGAAAATACAGCTTTGTAGAAGCCACACTGTTCCTTCTGAGTCTAATGTTGCCCAAGGAGATGAAGTTGAAAAATGGAAACAAAGAAACTCTGAGTCTCTCCATCAGTCAGTTTTAGGAGCCAACCTTCACTAAGACTCCACAAATATACAAGCCAGTAATTTCTTTCATATGTTTATGCCAATTTGGGATGGATTCTCCGTGGCCTCCATGACAAAAACAGCAACACATTTTGTAGCTTAGGTAACTTTCGAGTATTTTTTTTCTTTTGGTTCTCCCTCTAATTTATTCTGTTTCCCTTAGTCTATTTTTAATGAGCTCAGGATTTGATTCCTTAGTTCTTTTTCCAGTGGAGAATAAATAGAGAAGAATGACCATTAGATAACACAAAGACTCAGAATAGAATAGGGCAATAACTTACACCCATGTGCTGCTCGAAGTGGGGAGTAAAGTGGAGAAAAGAGGAGACGAGGTTGAGAGAGGGATGTGAGCGGAGATGTGGGAGGGGAGTAAATGTACTCAAAACATAGTGTACAGATATATGAAATAATAGAGAAGTAAAATAAAATTATAAAAAGGGCAATAAAGTTCAGCCTGGAACTTGACTGTTGAACGGTGGCAAGCAGATTTGTGCGGATGTCATAGTCGTGTCTTCTAGCATCATCATGTAGACGAATGGGCCACAGACTACGCACCAGTTCTTTGTCATTGCCACACTTGTTCGTATAGGGATTGATTTTATGCAGACTATGAAGGTTGAAATACCGACCTGGAGTCTAATCCCGACCGTCTTTTAAGGCTCTACCATTCCAAGTAGGATACAAGAAGAGTGAATCTGAGTTTACTGAAAGAACATTCAATCTGAATGCTAGAAAACCATGAAGTCAGAAAGGTCATTGCCTTCCTTTTATAAGCATTGGCTTGGTCTACCATTTGCTAGCTTCTAGATATAGCTGTGTGTAAAATCTGGCTATGTCTTACATTATTATGCAGTAGAGCATGGTTTGTAGTCGTTACTTTCTTCTTTGGTGTGACAAAATACTGAGCCAAAGTGATGTCAGCAAAGAAGGAATTATTTTGTCTCACAGTTTAAAGGGAAGTTACATAGTGAGGAAGTGTGTCACGACGAGGAAGGTTTGGCAGCAAGAGCTTCAGTCTTCTCAGGCATACGCAGAGGTTTGTCTCCCAGGTGAGTCTAGAACCAGTCAAATTGATAATCCTGTCAAGTTAGCCACCTCATAACCTATGACAAATAGAACACAAGGAAGCAAACAACTTTTCAGATAAAGCCAAGCAGAGTCAAAAGGTCTGGGAAGGAAACCAGTGAGAGCAACACTGGCCAGGATGCTCAGTTGGGAAGCCCCAACTAACCACAACTCCATCTTGCTGTGGGAGCACATTCTGCTCCTTCAGCCAATAGCCTTTAAGATACCAGCCCACTTGGGCATGGTCTCTTATACTGTAAAAGCAGCTGTAAAGGTACGCCAGCTCTCTTGCTTCCGGCTCCCACTTCCGGCTGCTAGACTCTGTTCCTGTACACACAGAGGACTGTTATATAGGACAGTGATCTGTAAGTTTTCCCCTTAAATAAATAACCCTTTTGTTATTAATAATTCCGAACTGATGTGGGATTGTTTGGTGACTTCCATCATCACCATCTCATTTCAGATTCTGAGGATGAACTCAAAATTCCAGAGCTTTGCACTCAACCACTATTTTTATCCTCAGAGTTTTCGAAGTTCCATAGAAATTATGGTGTGGTCTATCCAGTCTTGGTCTTTCTCCTAAGTAGTGGGCTTCACACTTAACATACTATGGTTGCTCAAAACCACATAAATAACCATTTGTGGTGACCATGTCTTTTAGAAATATACTTAATTTCTAAATTAGTTTTGACTGAAACTGTGTAAAAATAAAAATATTACATTTATTTAAATTCAGAGTTGGAGTTATACTGGAAGAATGGACTAGGATCTTTGGCCAACAACCTTGGAGCACCTGGTTTAGAAACAGCTGTCTAAATCACTTCCTGTACAGTATTTCTTTCTCCACCTCAGGTCTTTGCCAATACTCATCATTCATTACTTGATTTTCAGGTAGATCAATGATGTGATGGGAACTTGCTTTCAGTAGCAAAAATTGACATCGTGTCCAAACACTTTCAATTGCCTTTTTCCTATATATTTTAAAATTAGATGAAAAAGGTATCTTTAGAGAAAATCTATTTTTTAATTCTTTTTCCTGGTTTATAGGTACTCCATATACATTCAAATATTCTAAAATAAGAGTTTCAAAAATAACTTCCAAAACCTTAAAAAAAAAGAATGTGGTGCAACACTTAGGATGGAACTCGAAAGTCAGAACATCAAACAGCAATGCTCCCTCTAGCTGTTTCTCTACCCTAACCAGGAGGTGGCCTGGTTAAACACAATGATTTAGGCTTGTTTAGGTCCTCAGATATACTATGTGAACACAGGGAATCATTTTGAAAATTATTGGGGTATTTAAAATTGCTCTGTGGATTACTCCAGTCCCTTCCGATGGGAGATTTCACTACATCTGAGAGAGGCTTGATTTCGGTAAACTCCTAAGTTCTGTGCTTGGCCACATCAACCTGAGCGCATGATTAGAGTGGGAAAAGAGCCTCTGGAGATGTTACCTTCCTGCTGAACCATAGCTGCAGCTCCCCTTTTGTCTCCAGATCACATCTGCTCACTGACAGAGACCTAGTCAATGTTCTTCTTCGCTCCCATGCCAGCTCAGCGAGGGCTGTGGGTGTGTCCTCACAGTATGTCTTGGCCCCCAGCACAAGCTGCACTGCTGTCAGTCTTGCAGTCTGTACCACTAGGAAACTGGCCTGGATTTTATGCTTTTTGTCTTGAGGCTAGGTACCATGCTGACTCATCATTATAGTGAGAATTCACTCAATGCTATTTACTGAGTGCATGTTTCTGTCCCATGCACTGTTGTGATATGCTTAGCATAGTTTTGTTAGTTACTTATATCCTTGCTGTGATTAAATACCTGACAAGGATCGACTTAAGAGGAAAATGGTTGTCACTACAGTTCAAGAGTTCAAGTCATTATGGTGAGGAAGTCATGGTGGCAGGTGCCTGATGCTGCTGGTTACATTGCATTCACAGTGATGAAGCAGAGAGTGGTGGGAACTAGTGACCATCTACCTTTTTAATTCTCTAGGCACAGCAGCCGAGAAGGGCTTTGCCCCATCTTAGGGTGGCCTTCCTGACTCAGTGAACCTAATTAAGATAATCTCTCTCAGGTGCGCCTAGAAGTTTGTCTTCTTCGTGGTTCTAGATTCTGTTAAGTTGATCGTCAGTGATTAGTTAGAGGAATGAGTGAAGGGACAGAGGAAGCTGATATTTCTGCCCTTTCAGAGGGTCAAAGTTTAGCTCCTAGGACTCATATAGGTAGCTCACAACTTCCTGGAACTTCAGCTCTAGAATATCCAATACTCTCTTCTGATTTCCACAGGTACCCACATATGTGAACACATGCACACATGCGCATATGCACAAATAAAAACAAAATAAATCTTTCTTTAAAAAGAACATTGATTTTTATAAAATGGAACCAATCTTAAGCTCTTGAGATAAATTTTCTTCTTTTTTATTTTTCCTTTTTTTATACTTCTCTCATAAAATATATTTCAACCACAGCTTCCCGTTCCTCTATTCCTCTGAGTACCCCACACTTCCTGTCTCCCCCAGATCCACTGCTCCCCCATTTCCCGTCAGAAAAGAGCAAGCCTCCCGGTGAAATAAACCAAGCATGGTATAACAAGATACTATAAGGTGAGTGACAAACCCTCATATCAAGGCTGGTCAAGACAACCCAATAGGAGGAAAAGGGTCCCAGGAGCAGACAAAAGAGGTAGGGGCATCATCATTCTTTTTTGTTTTGCTTTGATTTTTGTTTTTCAAGAAAGGGTTTCTCTATGTAGTTTTGGTGCATGTCCTGGAACTCACTCTGTAGACCAGGCTGGCCTCAAAATCACAGAGATTTGCCTGTCTCTGCCTCCTAGGTCCTGGGATTAAAGGCATGTGCCGCCATCACCCGGTGACACCCCATTCTTACTGTTAGAAGCCCCACAAACACTACAAGATAACAACCATAGCATGTATGCAGAAGACCGAGCACAGACCCATGTAGGTTCCATGATTGCTGTTTCATTCTTTGTGAGCTCCTATGAGCCCTGCTTAGTTGATTTTGTGGGTCATGTTCTCCTTGTGTCCTCAACCACTCTGACTCCTGCAATCCTTCCTCCCCCTCTTCTGAAGGGTTCCCTGAGTTCCACCTAATGTATAAACTTTACTTTAATCATACCATATAATGGCAAGATTTGGTTTGCTATTCTTTTGCTGGATTTTTGTTTATATGTACATGGAGAACATTGAGATTTTGTTGTCAGAGTAATACTGGTCTCACAAAATATGGGAAAGGTTTCCTTTTGTTTCTTTCTTGAATATTTAGTAAAATTTATCAATAAAGGAGAAAGTTTTAAATTATTAATTTGATTTATATATTATATAGAAAGCAATTTAGGTTATACTTTTGTTGCGAGACTTTGAGGAGTTTTGCCCTTTCATGAGCTCATTCACTTTGCTTGCCACATAAGTTTTATGCTTATGAAGCAATGGAAAGGTGGATGTGGAAGGTACTTGCTTATTACTCTTGAGATGTCTGCAGAATCTACAATGATGAATTCTTCATCCATGATATTTGTAACTCATCGTTTCTGTCCTCTTTCCTTGCAGTATTTTAAAGATAATGCTCTCCTATCTTCTGGCTTGTATGGTTGTTGAAAAGGAGTTAGCTGGGATTCTTGTGTCACTTGGCATAGTGAATTTTTTTCTATTCTAAATGCCTTTAAGGTGTTCTCTTTATTTTTGGTTTACAAAAGTTGTACAATGTGTGCCCATTTGTACTGGACTTTCCTTTCTATACTTTCTTCATAGGTTTCTCCCAGATCCTTGGCTCTGTAGCTTACTGGCTTCCACAAATTTGGGGAAATGCTATTTGTTGTTAATAAGTCAAGTTAATATGGTCAGGACACAAGTTTGAAAGAGAAAGGCAAAAATTAAAGAGATTGTACAGCATGACATATATAGATATATCATATATATCATATATATGTATAAAACACACACACACGGAGAGAGAGAGAGAGAGAGAGAGAGAGTAATCAAATAATGTAGTATTGGGTGGAGAACAGACTACAGATATTAAACCAGAATTCAGATCTGTAAAAGCTTCCCAGACAATTGCTGTGTATATATGCCAGTTTTGACAATGAACTGGAATGAGAACTATCCATACTAGATATCCTCTACCATAAAACTGCCCCCATTTTAGTTGATGCCTCTTAAACTGCCCTCACTATTTTCTTGTTCTTTCTTTGGTTTTTGGTCCAAACTTAAATATTATCCTTGGTTCTTCCTTCTTTCTCCATCTCCTTTAAGATCATATCTGCCATAAGATATCATAAGAGGAAATCACACCAATTGTCACTTAGATAGTCTTCATTAGGCTATTTCAGTCAGGTCCCCGTTCTACAGGTTCCATTTATTCTAAAAACCTTCCCAAATTCCGGTTACATGGGGGATTCATACCCCCTCTCAAATTCATATGCCAAGTTCACAACCCCAAATGTTGCTACATTTAGAGATAACGCCTTTAGGGATATATTTAAAGTTGAAGAAAGTCATATGTAGTAAGGCACTAATGCAGAAGGCACATCCTATACTGTAAACAGACTGTACTTTCATTTCCCGGCCACCTAGACCCGAATAATCACACAGGAACTATGTTAATTACAACACTGTTTGGCCAGTGGCTCAGATGCCTAGCTAGCTCTTATATCTTAAATTAACCCATTTCTATTAATCTATGTATTTCCACGAGGCTGTGGTTTTAACACTAATGATCTGGCATCTTTCTCCTTCTAGGGCTACATGGCATCTCTTTGACTCCACCTACTTTCTCTATCTCTGTTCAGATTTCACTCCTGGATGACCCAGCATTAGCAGCAAAAAATCATTGCAGCTCTTCTAAGAGGCTCTGCCACCAAACACTTAAATGGGGTTTATGTGCAGCACAACATCAGACTTCTTAGTGGGGTCATGGATCTAGAAACTCCAAAGAGTTGTGACAATAAATATGGCTCCCACCAGTACCTCCACCATGAAGCTAGACTCTCAAAAAGCTAAGAAATGGTGTGGAGCAGCCACCAAAGCTGCAACTTTGATCCTGGCCATAGTACTTAGCAGATAAAGACTCATGTGGTCATAAAAATGTGTATACAATAAAGACAGATTCAGACAAAAAGACCTCTAAACAGAACACAGTAAGATTAAAAAATGTACATGAGCTTAAGACAGAGAGGATAAAAGATAGGCAGAGTCATAGATAAAAAATAATTTAAGTATGTTAAACAGGTTCTTTTTTCTTTTTTTAATTGATTTTTATTGAGCTATACATTTTTCTCTGCTTCACTCCCTTCCTCTACCCTCTCCTTCAGCCCTCTTCCATGGTTCCCATGCTCCTAATTTACTCAGGAGATATTGTCTTTTATAACTTCCCATGTAGATTAGATCCATGTATGTCTCTCTTAGGGTCCTCATTGTTGTCTAAGTTTTCAAGGATTGTGATCTGTACGCTGGTTTTCTTTCCTTTATGTTTAAAGACCACTCATGAGTGCATACATATGATAATTATCATTCTGGGTCTGGGTTACCTCACCAGAGGTGTTTTCTAGCTCCATCTATTTGCCTGCAAATTTTAAGATGTCATTATTTTTCTCTGCTGTGTAGTACTCCATTACATAAATGTACCATATTTTCCTTATCCATTCTTCAGTCAAGGGGCATTTAGGTTGT
>LOEQ01002194.1:127662-141644 GCA_001685075.1 Bramus lutescens | reverse complement strand
AGATTCCTCTGTTGAGAGTTCTCTGTTTAGGTCTGTGCTCCATTTTTTTTATTGAATTATGTAATCTTTTGGTGTACAGTTTCTTGAGTTCTTTGTATATTTTGGAGATCAGCCCTCTGTGTGATGTGGGGTTGGTGAAGATTTTCCCATTCTGTAGGCTGCCATTTTGTCTTGTTGACCGTGTCCTTTGCTTTACAGAATCTTTTCAGTTTCAGGAGGTCCCATTTATTAATTGTTTGTTTCAATGTCTGTGCTACTGGGGTTATATTTAATAAGTGGTCTCCTGTGCCAATGCATTCAAGTGTACTTCCCACACTCTATTCTATGAGGTTCAGTGTGGCTTGCTATATGTTGAAGTCTTTGATCCATTTGGACTTGAAGTTAAACAGGTTCTTAAATAAAAATAAAATTAAAAATCATAATGGGCCATGAAAAGATGGAAAATACACAGAGAATCTGGATACTGTATGTTATTGTGTTATCCTTGAATTGTTTGACTGATGAGGAAGGAACAGTAACTGCTAAAAGATGTTTGATTATTAATGCTACTGGATTAATCCAATCTATATATTTTGAAGACTGCCTTGTCTTTAAAATTTAAGTCAAAAGATATGTTACTTTGGAGAAGAGGTTTTACTTTTGTTTCCACAGGAAATGAGTTGCTGTGGATACATTCTGGGTTAAGAAAAATAAGGTTTGATGGAGAAAGACACTGAAAAATTTCCAATGGAAACAGATGGCCCAAATGATCCAATGTTTCAGAGCACCTCTGTTGCAGTTTCCTCTGAGTTATACATCTAGATCAGCCTTAAGACTGCTGACTGAGATGATCCAGTCTCACAGAATACTCCAGTCAGGACTTGACCATAACCTTAAATTTTCTTTGGGTCCCCAGAAGATTATTAGTGCCCCCATTCAGTAGGAATTAGCCTAGAAAATTACACCAGATTCTCAAAAAAATGGATTATAAACACTTGTCTGTTTAGAGCTTTGGTTGCAAGTTGTTATGCATAATGAATGACCAGAAAAAAAGCTAAACAAAGAAGCATAGGTTCAGTGTCTGGTTTTGAAAAGGAAAAAAAGGGGAACTGCTGTGGGATAATGCTTTCGTACACTGTTAAGATTTGTCACTCGCATTGGTTTAATAAAATACTGATTGGCCAATAGCCAGACAGGAAGTATAGATGGGGTAACCAGACTAAGAGAATTCTAGGAAGAAGAAAGGCAGAGATGCAGTTACTAGTCAGATGCAGAGGAAGTAAGATGAGAATGTCTTACTGGGAAAAGGTACCAAGCCACATGGCAAAACATAGACAAGAATTATGGGTTAATTTAAATTGTAAGAACTAGTTAATAATAAGCCTGAGTTAATAGGCCAAACAGTTTATAATTAATATAATCCTCCAAAGTGCTTCTTGGGGACTGAACACCTGCAGGACTGGGCGGGAGAGAAAATTGCATCTACACTATATCATAGATGCAAACTTAGAGATAGATAGTGTATCTGTCTCTAACTACATTTGGGGTTATGACCTTGGCATATGAATGGTATGTGTAAATGGATACTGCTCATTCATTTTTTGGCCAACCAGACCCAAATAATCACACAGAAACTATATTAACTACAACAGTGATTGCTCTATTAGATCAGGCTTCTTATAAATTAACTCTTACATCTTAAATTAACCCATCTCTAATAATATATGTATCACCATGAGGTTGTGGCCTACTGGTATGTTTTGGTGGCATCTTCATCTTTTGGCAGCTACATGGCATCTCCCTGACTCTGCCTACTCTCTTTATCTATCTCTGTTCGAATTTCCTGCCTGACTTTTTTCTGCTAAGCCATTGACTGAAACAGCATTATTCATCAACCAATAAAAGCAACACATATATAGGACAACCCACTTCAGGTATGAATGTATCTGCAACAGAGATGTTGAGAAGGCTTTTTAAAGAGATGCTGCTATCTGCAAAGCTGGGACTGAGAGAAGTAACCTTGTGGAGAATGAGGAAGATATGTGAGACTCTTTCACATATTGGATTTTGGGGTTATCAGTAGTAAAGAAAGTAAATAAACCCAGCTCTTTATTTCTTTATGGGCGGTAAGAAGTTTGGTTTGCAATCCGATCCATCATTTTCAGATATGTAGTAAAACGAGCATTCAGGCAGCGTTGGAAACTTTACAAGGAAATTGATCAGAATTGAAGTCTTGCTTCCAATCCAAAGCTAACAGTCCTCACAGAAAATGGTTCACTTGTTCTGCGTAGGGTAAATTCTTGGGATGTCTTATTAAGTGGTTATATGCCCGCACCAATAATGGTGACTTAAGAATGTTTCCCAAAGCTACTCTGAAGGAAACTATCCTCAGAATGTTTTAAAAGTCTCCTTCACTGACACACATGGAGAGTCTTAATCTCAGTCTTTCTAAGTCAACTGAAAAACTATTTGAGAGCACGTGTAGACAGAATCTTTGTATGGGCTTCTAGCTGTTGCTTTCTGCTGTAGCTTTCCGCTGTTTACCTAAGTCACAGCAGCAGACAGGTTATAGTTGAGACGTGTTCCCAGGCAGGAATGGGGAGTGTAAAGCGCTGAAATCCTTCCACATGCACCGACCGCACCCCATTTTCATTATCTCCAAGCAGGGAGGTGAACTGGGAGGACTACTAAACACAATAGGCATGCTTCTCGCTTGATTCACTCTTTCCCACCTCAGCCAGTCACTATCACATGTATCAGAGAGTACTCTGCCCAGTGCAGACCCAACAGTCTCTCTCCTTTCCCCACAGTCCTCAGGGACTGGTATCTGCCTCGTTAGCTCTGTGCCTTCGTCCAGTGCCGATGGGAGCATTCATTCTAGCCCTTACCTGATCAAGAACTCTATTTTGAAAACATCTTGAACTTTATCAAAGTACACAGCTGTCTGTTGAAAGGCACACAAGAGGACACACATTGCATATCCGGATGCCAAAGCACATGCTCCGTTCCTGTCTGATGGGTCCTCCTTGACACACTTCCCCTGTGTGCAGCATTGCTCAGTGGTTTTTGGGAGCAATGGCCAAGGGAATATGATAGTTAACTTCCTTTACATTGCAGTCTATGCTGACCATAATTCTACATATGAAAACTAGCACAGGACTAACTAAATGTGTAGCTTACCTACTTTTCTGTGGTGTAACTTGTACACATAGCTTAATTTTCCTCAACTGAGCAAAATTACAAAAGGAGTCTTAAAAATTTCCTATGAAAATCTATGTGATTGTAACTATTGCAATAATAGGAAAGAAAAATTGTATTATTTCTCCTTATACGATATGTAAAAATGTCTGTAGATGCTGGGTGGTAGTGGCACATGTCTTTAAACCCAGAAGCAGATGCATCTTTGTGAGTTCGAGACCAACCTGGTCTACAGAGTGAGTTCCAGGACAGCCAAGGCTATGCAGAGAAATCCAATCTTGGAAAACAAAAACAAATAACCAAAAACCTCCAAAAGTCTATAATACACAGAAGAATTTTTATAATTAGAATTTTAAGCATGTATATTAAAAGCACACACGCTGTTATTCTCACCCAGTTTCTTTTTAGTGAGCTGCAATTTCTGACTATTAAAATCATTAAGAATTGTTTAAGTGATATTTAGTGGGCCTTCAATGACAGTTACTTGGGTAAACTATCTGCTTGTTGTAAATGTTTTTAGCAAAACCTGCTAAGCCTCCATATTTGCTCCAACGATTCACTTTGAGATCATTTTTTTACATTGTGTGCTAATAACTTTTCCCACTCACAATAATTCCAGGTTTACTTTAATACAGATGGTATGTGTCTATGGACAGAAATACCTTCTAAGATGCACCCTAGCTCAATGAACTGTTTCTAAAAAGAATCTTCAATGTAAATAAACAGCCACAACACAGATGCAGAGAAAAGAGTGTCATTGCTGGCTTGTTCCAATATACTAGTCTGAGTAGCTTAATGCTCAAACATCAAATCTGGAAGACGAACATGTAAGAATTTGAAAATTGAACAAATGATTCTTCACATGATTCAGGGGCAATGGTAACTTAGCAGCTTCCACCTATACCATGCTGAAAACAAGAGCATGTAAACCAAGATCAGATAAAAATGATCATAGCCTTTAAATTTGCTTGGATACCAAATATGGTAATCTGAGCTCTAGACGCTCGATGGAAAAGACTGGTGAGTGCATGTTTCATAATTCAAATTATTTTCCTAGATCTCCCACTAACATGACATTAGTTTTTAAAAACATGAAAGCCAGAAACTGGAGGAGATATTGGTAATACAATAGTGATGACATATATATCTGTATCTATGAACTCTGCAATAATTAATTAAAATACATAAGCGTCTGGAAACCAGTTTAGTTCTCATTTATCTCTTGTCAATTACATGGCTAATGAATTGTTGTAGTTGTTGTTTTTCCCAAAAAGGATTATTATTAGAATTTATAAAGTGAACTACGAGTTCCCTTTTGGAAATATTGCTAACTGGTCCTGGTAGGTTGTTCTGAACATTTACTGCCACCCAATGGAGAGGTGCCCAAATGACACCAGCGTTCAGGTTCATACTACACATTCTTGCCCAGAGGTTCTGTCAAAGTGTCAATGTGGGGGCTATGGTCCAGCTGGGATGGTGTGCTCTAGGTCTTGAGGTAGAGAAGAACCCTGCCTTAAACACACTTCTTCTGTAAATCCTAACCAGATAGCTACAGTCCAAATGTCGTCTAAGGTGACTGGTAAAATTGCCTGTGAATGGCTGACATGACACCAAGCAGTAATTGATCATTTCACGGAAACTCTTCAGGACAAGGTAAAGCTGTCCTTACCAGGTCATGGTAAAATTGTGTCCTGAGGAAGTGAATCTGGGAGAAAACAAACCATAAACCAACCAACAAACAAAAAACAAAACAAAACAAAACCCCACTGGAACAAAGCCTGGATTACTTCATTGGCACTCTCGAATTTTCAGCTCTAGGTTCCTTTTCAAGGATGATACGTGAAGAACAAGGTTGCTTGAAAGGCTAATTGACTAGAATGCTCCATAAGATCCCTTTGTGACGGAAGTAGTTTAAAAGGAAAGAGCATAACTCCTCTTAATGTTTCTTAAAATTCCTCATAAGAGAGATCTAGTATGCAAGGTGTAGAAGGATCCTGGTGCTTCTGAGTCTTCATTCAGAGCTTGAGATTGCTAGAATTTTGTTCTGCAACAAGCTTTCAGGAAAAAAGAAAGGCCCTCCTGCCAGAGGCGTGCTTTGTGTAGAAAATTCATGATTCAGAAAAACAAGAGGTGAATTGCTAATTGAGCAAAATCCTGCTATGGAGGCCTCTTTCCTTCAAAGCACCATTTCATGTTCATAAAGTAACAGAGATTTCCAAGTGCTGGGTGGGACCCCCCCCAGGAACCAGAGATCTCTAAATGTTATAACTATATCTTTCTGAATTTCATAATTTTACCATCTTAGCACACAGTTCTCCAAAGGGAATGAGTACCTAATAAATAATATATCACGTGACAATCCCAGTTATAATGCATGACGAGCAGGGTTAAACTGGTGGAATAAAAATGCCATGGTAATTTGTTTAACAAGCATCTCCGAGCTGATAACATGTGTGGTATTGAGGAAAAAGTTAAGTAAAATCACAGAATGTTCACCTACCCAAGAAGAAATACTATTATAGTTGGATCAGCATCTGCTGTCTTGAGGTCTAAGATAGGAGTTACAGCCAGGCAGTGGTGGATCATGCCTTTGATTCCAGCACTTGCGAACTAGAGGCAGATGGATCTCTGTGAGTTCGAGGCCAGCCTGGTCTATAGAACGAGTTACAGGACAGGCTCCAAAGCTACACAGAGAACCCCATCTCAAGAAACTAAAAAGGAAAAGGAAAAAAAGAAGTTACTTCAGATTATGAATTCCATCTTATTATATGCAAGAGTAATGGGCCATTACATTATCTGCTCACCACGTGACCTCATACCTTGTCACCATAATGAGAAACCAGCCTCCTGTGCTGAAAAAGAACTCTTGAAATGTTAACAAAATGGTGACAAAGGCAGTGTCTTTTTTGATAGAAAGAAGTGCACTTGACCAGACTAGATTAACAGTAATAAAGCAACCCAGTAAAAAATTAATAAAAAATTGTACACATGTAAGATATACAGAGAACTCTGTTAACAAACACAAGAGGATGCAATTTCTCTGCTGGATCCTCATAAATAAATTTGCTTCTAAAGAAGTTGCTAGAGCACTCCAGGGGACTCTCGATCCTAGTGAGGACGAGAAGCTAGTAAGGACAAGAACCTCTTCCAGACCTCACTTGGAATTCACAGTGACTGGGAGTAAGTGGAGAAGGGTGTGGATATTTCAGTCTTGCCCAAGTCACAGAAGGATCTCTCCTGTCCCCTGTTTGTCTTACACTTGACTGAATTCTCCAAGTGACTCCCTTTGAGTCATTCTCGTCTTAATTCTTACGAGCTCCCCAGGGTAGAGTTATTAATCCTAGTCCTGCATTAAAAGCTTTCAAACAATTTGGGAGTTGAAAAACCTCCCCAAAGGCATGAGCATCTTCCAGGGAGTAATTTGTATCTAGGAAGTCACTGATTTTAAGCTGTGTGGGGCTCACTTTATAGACCATAAGGTGAGTGCACTAATAAATATCTTCATAGACTATCTGTATTATGCATACTTATTCCCAGGACTAGGGTTGAGTTTAATTTGCCTAATTTTATTCTGTTATCTACAACATTGTCATCCATAATTAATAACCATAGTTACATATTATTTGTACAGTCCTTTGTCATCTTTCAAGTTTTCTAACCCCTTTGAAGGGAGATATTTTGTTTTCACTTTTCAAAATTTATTTCTGCTCTTCTCTTTTCCAGTGGAGTGAGAAAACAAAGTGTTCTGTGGGAGAGGGGTATTTACTGGGCAGAGTCTATCCTGTGACCTCATCTGGACCCTCTATTTTGAATAGTATACAATAAAAGTTGATTGTTTGGGATGATAAAGAAGTGGTACTTAGAATAATGATTTTGTGATCAATCAGTGCTTTATGAAGGGGGGGAGAGCAAATCCCAGAAGTAGTTAAGGAAGGAATGGCAGTGGTTCAAAAAGCATGTGTTATTTCACCCATACTTAAGAACACAAAGAAAGCATTTTGAGCATCTGAGATGTCTCTAGATCTCCCCTCATCATTGACTCCCCCATGTCCACTCACAGAAATCACCTGCCTTTTTTTCTGACTTTGAAGGGTTTTCTGTATCTTTAAGATCAGGCACTGTTTCTTGTTTGTCTGTTCTTTCCCATGGTCATTGCCCAATGACACCAGGGCCAGCCAACTTCCATCCACAAGGATCTGAGTTTGCCCATAGCTATGTCTCCCAACTGTCCTTGATTTCTGTTCTATTCTGTTCTGTGTCCTCAGCTGCAGCCTGTCCCTGGAACCATTCCCAGTTTTAGGAAATAGTTGGGAGGAGTTGACCCACAATACAGGAGGACTAGGAGAAACATTTCTCCAGCTTTTTCTAATTCTTTGGACCCGCACAGGGTAGCGGGAGGAGTCAACATCTGGCAATGCCTTTCTACTGGTCCTTGAATCTTCGACAATAGGATCCCACCGAGTAGAGAACCCTTTTCTAGAGAAGGGCATGGAGGTGCCAGTTGCATGCCCACAAGGATACAGCCCATGCAGCTCAGAGGCAAGACTGGAATCCAGCCTGGGCCCCAGAATCCTGCTCTTTGATTTTGCCAGGGCATTGCATTGTAGACATTTAATGCTTACCCAGTAGAAGACAAATGAAGTGAAATCAAAATGACTAATCATTTTTGTTTTACCTAACATAAGTAAACTAAGTGCCTTGTTAATCTATTGTAGATAGTATATTTTAAAAAATAGCTATATGTAAGGAATTGGTCTACGTACTTTATCTCACAAATATGTTGTAAAGTTAGGTACTATGCCAGGCAATGTTGGAGCACACCTTTAATTCCAGCACTCAGGAGACAGAGGTAAGTGAATCTCTATGGGTTCGAGTCCAGCCTGGTCTACAGAACTAGTTCTAGGAGAGCCACGGCTATCAAAGAGACCTTGTCTGAAAAAAACAAAAAACAAACAGCTGGGTACTATTATTATTATTATTATTATTATTATTATTTCATTAAAAAAAGAAAAGAGGCACAGAATTGTTAAGAAACTTACTCAGATTCAGAGATCTGGGAAAAGCCATTTGGACAAAGTATCTCATACTCATTGGACTTTGGTTTTAGTTGAGTATTATTTCTGCTGTTGGAGCATTCTAAAGTTTGCATTGTGGAAGGGATTGTTGGTGCACTATTCATTAAGCATTTTTAAAATCAGCTTTGAGAGGAAGAATATTACCTATTTTTTAAAAGCTGAAGAAATAAAAAATGACCTCAAAAAACTTTCAAGATGACTTGAGAGAGTATTAATAAACCAAAGACAAAATGAAAAAGAAAAACTTCCTCATTTTCCTGGCAAGCCCATTCATCTTAGGTTTCTCTTGAAGTATTTGAATCATTGGAAGAAAGATATTTATTGGACTGAATTCCGATTATTGGTCATAGTTATATTGGTGGTGTTAGCATTTTTTACCTTCTCTTTGAAGTATTCTGAAAACCATTTTCATGTTTTGCCTTTTCATTACGCACAAGTTGACTGTCATAGGCAGACCATCAAAATGTCTGTCAGCAGCCACCTACTCCATCTTCCTGGAGTACAAAAATATTTCTGCAGTGACTGGTTTCCACTAACCCAAGGCTATCTGGTAGACCTGGACAGTGCAATCCTGCTGGCTCTCCCGGAAGTGCCACAGGCTCATTCTGTGGTCCAATGAGAGGAGCTCACGTGATTCTTGACCTTCTGGACTCATAGTCTTGTCCAGTCCTCAGCTCTGCCCTCTGGCTTGCATGCTCTTTGTCCATAGGTAAAGGCCGAGCTCTGCTCTTAAAAAAACACCATATCCTGGTTGGGAATGAACGCTTCTGAGATTTTTGTTCCTTGCTCATTCCCCCACCTCTTCTGCCTTCAGGCCAGATTCTTGGACAATTTCCCTGCTTCATATTATAATTCCCAATTGTATCCATGTTCATATTTCCAAGTTGAACCTCATTTTCTGTTTTTATGCCATATTTCTAGTCTCACTTTTCCATGGTGTGTTGTATTTTCTATTGTTGTAATTTTTAAACATCTGCCAACTTTATGCATTTTTCATACTAGCAGGGAATACTGTTTACCCTCACCCTTTACCAGAACTGGAATAAAGATATTAAATTAACCTGGTTCCACTCCAATACCGTGGAGAACTTACTGGACACCTTCCCTGCTCCAGGGATAGCCATTTATCACTGCTTTTGGATGTCATATCTTGGCTTGTTTTGGGCCTATGTGACAGGGCTTCCATAAGAATAAATCTACTTCAAGGGAGTTTTTTTTTTGTGTGTGTGTGTTGCAATGTATTAGATGTGATATTAAAGGTCGGCCCTCTTAGGTCTACTGAATTCTTTCCTTCACACTAATTTTGGTAATTCATTCAAAAAAGGGATTAAGTGTGCCTGGCATTATGCACATGCTGTATTTTGTTTAGAGTTCCATTATCCCAGATGTTCAGAATAAGCAGCTGTGGGCATTTTTCAGGAGGAAAAAAAAATATTCCCAGGCACCCCATTATGTTCATGAATTCTCGAACTGGCAGGTGACTATAAAATATGTTTTTGCATGTACGCACACATATAGTCATATGTCACTTAAGTAAAAGGATACATTCTAAGAAATGTGTCGTTAGGAAATTTAGCCATGGCGGGAACAGTAACTCAGATGGTTTCAATGTCTCTAGGCAATATTATCTCACTGGACCAGCATATATGCAATCCGTTATTGAGAAAAATGCCACATGCAATGTGTGTTCATACTTGTGCTATGTCAGAAACATAGTGATTTGTCAAACCAAGGTAACTATAGGTTAGGAGGCCCTGAACATCATGTCTGGGGATGGACTTCTAATCTAGGCTGATTCCCTGTCTATATAGCTGCTGATCCTATTGGAAACAACTAATCTTGCAGAGTCTTGTACATGAAGTGCCTAGATGAATCAAAACTGTTTCTAAAATGCATCATCTAGCATCTGGTTCAAGTATTTTATTTTAATCTTTTTTAAAATAATTAATATGTAAACATTGTTTTGAGATCGACCCAATAAACTCATGTGTGCCTGGCTCTGTGTCTTCTTTGAAGCAATAGATTGGGGGACTCAGGCTTCCTTTGTACAGGGAATATTTTATCCCAGAATTAAACCACACATTGGGAAGAAGATGGAGTTGTGAAAAACATTGAGGAAGTGGAGCTCCATCACTAAGCCTGGGCTGCAAAGTTCACTCTTAAACTTGCTACTAAGCCTTAGTAACTACGCATTTCTGAGAGTAAAGCAGAAACTTCCTTGTCTCTGTAGGGCTCCTGCTGTAGGGATTCATAGAATTGGAGATGCTGGAGGATATGTGAAGGTTAGTTCGTAAAGTCTCCCTATGTAGAAGGTCTCCCTTAACTCCCAGGGCAGGACTGTCCTCTGTATGGAAGGGAGGTAGGAGCAAGAGTTCCCAGTGCAGACGGGGTCCTTACCCTCCAGTTCTGCATGCCTTACAGTGTGCAAGCACAGGTGCAGAGGAAAGTCCAGAGACCCTCCATCCCTCGAGGGAGGAGGGAAAAATGGCAAGGCCAAGCCAAGTATCTTTTCCCCGCTTCTCTTTCCAAACCACAGCAGGGGATTTGGTCCCCTGTCTAGGTCTTTTGTCCTAGGGTTTTCATCAGGTCTTAATTCACAATTTAGCAGGAAGACAAATGTCCATGACCATCTTGGTACTTTTCTTCGAGTTAGAGTTCAGTGAAAGCAGAGAGGGACAATATAGAGAACTCAGGGATCATGCCTGCCCCCCAAAGCACAAAGAAGTTGCAAAGTTGTTTATTCACACAATCACCAAAGAGAAGTATTCCCAGTATTCAAACAAAGGTGTGGCATTTGAAAACCATTTCCCTGGGCAATTACAACCATCTCTATTACCAATGAAATACTCTGTCCGTTAATTAAGACATCTGCAATTCACAAATAAGACACCAAATATTGCAAAAATGATATAAAGCCCATGCAATCACTAGATTCTAACAATGTTTCCAGAAGCAGCTGAGTGCACTCATAAGGGTATTTATAGGAATATAAATGGAAAGATACTCACTGCGGCACAGGGTTCGACTCAGGCTTGTCAATGTTTGAATGACTTTTCCTTTCTTCTTACACTCTCTGTATATGCCTTTAACAGCCTCTCAACATAAAGCACATCTTTACCATTGAAAAAGGCAAAACCAACATCGTGTGGAATAATGTTCATGGAGAGCTACTTTCCCAGTGTCTGTGGAACCATGGGGCTTGCGGTTATCATGAGATCCTCCACTTCCTCTCCATCCCATTTCTTGAACTTACATTCTCTGGTTCCTTTTCAACACCAATCTGTTGGAATTCTCTCTTCAACAACCTTATTTATTACGTTATTTCATTTGCCTTAGTTCTACGGCCCTGGAGTAAGTTGAACATGTATTCTTTGATATGCTTTCTAATTTTCAAAAACTCTGGAATTTCTTTCTCTGCTCCAAATGTACATTCTATTCCATTTCTCTGCTCTCACTGATGTTTCCTATGTTCTTTCCTTTCCTTTGGGGCCTTAGGAGCTTACCAGCTCCATTATTCTGTCCACCCAGATTCCTTTTATCTGGAAATAAAGAATCCATTAGGTGCCAATACTGTCCTCAGAGATGGAGACTCAATTGCAGATATGATGCAGCATCCTCAGAGAGCTCTGCTTGCTGAAGTTAAAGATAGAGTCCAGTGGAGGAATACAAGAGATACCCGGCCTAAGCCCGGTGAGTCTCCCTTGAAGGAGAGGCCAGTTATTTTAGACACAGAATACAGGGTGAACAATGGTACAAATGCATGGGACTGAAGACACAATGTGCAAAGGGACCTGTGGGTGGTCTGGTGCTGTCATCCAGCAAGGCCTGGGGTAAACGAGGCCAGAGTTTCTCTAATCTGCTGAGGATATGGCCTTGCCAAATTCACATAGTAAAGGCCTTGCCTCCCACCTGACTGTTTTGAAATGGAACCTGTAAGAACAAAAGTAACAGTCAATGATGTCATAAGGATGGGGTCTTGGTGCTTCAGGGCTGGCTTTCTAGGAGGATACGTGAGTACGAGTACATGTTCTTCTCCACCCACACAGAGATACACAAGGTGCCTTTGCTGAAAGCCAAGAAGAGAACGATTAGCAGAATTCCACCGCTGTTTCTGAGGCCTACGGTCTGTGCTACTTTGTGAGGCCACCCAAGCTAATAGTAGAGCCTTGATACTGCAAACTGTAAAGTCTCCATGCAAAAGAACTGATAATTCATGGCAAAAAATATTTGGTTATCACAAAAGGTCTTGCTGGCATTTACTGGGTTGGGTCCAAGGAAGCAGGGTGTCTTTGTCTACACCAAGTGTCATAGTGTAGAGAAGAAATGTCCCAGATCTGCTAGGCACATGTGTAGGTGAAGCGCCTAATTATCATTATCTGGGTTTAGAAAAAATTCTTCATTTCACTTACAAGTGTAAGTGTTTTTAGGTAGTTTAATATAGACTCAAGTGTTCAGAATTGTTATAACTGTATAAACTGAGTGAAAAAGATGTGATTTGAGTGTTATTTTGGTAGGGAAGCCCACTGCTTAAAGGAAACAAATGCAGAATGTCTTCTGTAAGATTAATATGTTAGTTCTTAATGTACCTCTATTTTAATTTTTAAAATATATCATGCAATATTGTGTGTCTGTGCATGTATACACACGCACACCTTGACATATATGTAGAAGCCAGAGGACAGCTTGTAGTCTCTCTTTCCACTATGTGGTTCCCAGAGATGGACGTTATGTTGCCAATCTTGGCAGCAAATGCCTTTACCCATTTAGCCATCTCATTGGTTCTTTTCCACAGTTTTTAATTGTTACAAAATATACATAGTATAAAACATACCACCCTAACCATTTTGAAGCTCAGTGGTATTAAATAGTTGTTAAGTTGGGGCAATGATCATACTGTTAATCTCTGAAACTATTTCCATCTTATACTAGTAAAACCATGTCCACTAAACACCAAACTCCCCCACCCTTGCTTCCACAATCCTATCTGCCTTTATGAGTGTTGCTGTTCTATTTAATATAAGTGCAATCTTTTGGTATTCCCTTTTTCACTTAACACAATGTTATCAAGGTTCACCCATGTTTTAGGAATATTCCAAAATTTCCTTATTTTATTCAGATTAATATCTTGCTATATATGAATTCCATATTTGTTTTTCAATTTACTTGTGGATGAACGTTTGGGTTGTCTCCATATGAACAATGATGCTATGATCGTAGATGAATATGATGGTTCATGTTGTTGCCTTTTTGAGAATCTAGAATCACTTGGGAGTCAAACCATCAGGAAGATTTGTGAGGGGACATCTGACCTCTGAGCAAGCCTGTGAGTCTTGTAACATTTGTGTTAACTTGGAGAAGTCTGTCCATTTGTAATCTAGTGTTTATGTCATTGAGTTTCAGGATTTAATACACTAACAGTAAATTATGTATTGTACATTATTAAATACATGGCCTACAAATATTTGCTGTTATGCTATTGAGTTGTGTTTTTGTCTGTTGATATTGACTGTCTTCTGGAACATACAAAACGTTACTTTTTATGAAGTACAGTTGGTATTTTTTATTTCATAGCCTATGCCTTCCTGTCATAACTCAAGATCATTATCAAGTGCCATGTAGCCTTTCCTTGTTTTACTCAAGGACTTTTGTAGTAAAAGGGGAGCAGGCCTGCTTTTTGTCCCACCCAGCTCCCGCATGGCTAGCTTTACACCCGAAATAACAACACACAAA
>LOEQ01002194.1:84957-125455 GCA_001685075.1 Bramus lutescens | reverse complement strand
AACACTGCCTAGCCCATTATATCTAGCCTCTTCTTGGCTAACTCTCACATCTTGATTAACCCACTTATTAATAATCTTGTTAGCACCGCGAAGTGGTAGCTTACTGGGAAGATCCTAACCCACGTCCATCTTGAGCCGGAGCTTCATGCTCCTGCCTGACTTGGCTTTCTTTCTCCCAGCATTCTATTCTGTCTACTCCACCCACCTAAGGGCTGGCCTATCAAAAGGCCACAGCAGTGTCTTTATTAACCAATGAAAGTAATACATAGACAGATAACCCTTCTACATCAGACTTTGATAGTTTTAGGGAATCTGATTAAATTTAGTTAATTTTTGTTTATATATTAGGGGCCAAACTTTGGCAGGTTATTTATTTATTTGTTTTTGTACATAGCATTAGGAACCCAGCATTATCCTTTCGCAAGTAGATATTCAATTTTCCTAGCAGGATTGTTGAAAATGCCCTTTTTTTCTATTGAGCTATCTTAGGCCTATATAAAAAACCATTTGGACATGAGTTTATGTCTACCGTTCTAGTCTATTCTATTTGCCATATTTCTCTTTATACCATAACACACAATTTTTGATCATTTTTTAATTTGGTTTTGAAGTTAGGTATAAAGGGTCCTCCAGTTTTGATGTTTTTCAAGACTGTTTTTGCTATTGGCAGTCTCCTGGAATTTTCCTATTACCTGCACACACACCCATCAAAGAATCACTGGGATTTTGAGAGGCATTTCACTGACTGTACATTGCTTGGAGTAGTACCAACATACAAGCAATATTAAGCCTTCTTATCCATGAACATGGGATATGTTTACAATCATTCATCCTCTTTAATCGCTTTTTAGTAGTTTCTTATAGTTTTCAGCATGCAAGTCTTTTGTCTCACTGCTTATGTTACCTTCTGAATATTTTATTCTTTTGATGCTTTTTGAAATAGAAATTTCACTTATTTATAAAGATTGGTCACTGTTAACATATAGTGATGTAGCCAAATTTTGTGTGTTGACTTTGAATCCTGGTGATTCTAGATTTTTTTAATGTGGAATTTTTAGGTTTTTTCAACATAGAAAATTATACCATCTGTGAAAAGTAATTTTTGATGTCTAAACATTATTCACAGTTTCAGAAAATCGTGCTGCCACAAGACCATTCTTGGTGTTTTGTTCTCAGTATGTATGTCTGTGTCAGCCAGCATATGTAACTGTCACATGCACGATTCAACATACAGCTATGAGCATCTGGCTATTTGATTATGTCTTCTATTGTTTCTTGCTTTCCCTAATGGAATCTATAGTGTTTTATTCCAACTACTTCTTGTTCATTTTCCTTTCATCATATTACTAGGAAAATTCTAGTTTTGTCTTTTCTTTATGTGAACATTGCACTTACCTATGAATTTTTATTAATAAAAAGAACATTACAAAGCATTTCTTTATTCTTAAAATTTAAATATATTTAAATTTTCTAAAAGAGATAGTCGATGAATACTACTGACCAAGCAATAATGTTAACTCGGTGATTTGTTTATATTTTCCTGCCATGTATAATACTTTTTTAACCCACGGGTTCAGATATCAGTAAACCCGTTTCTACCTTCCTTCCTCTCATCAATAATATTGACTTTTATTAAGGAAATAGGCCAAGGGTGCTAGGTGTCTCAACGAACAACTATTCCACATCCATGAGACACATCTGTAGGCAAAACATGTTTATGAGAAAGCTTTTCAACTCTTCCAGTTTGGGGTTGTGATCCTAGCCTTTAACAGCTGAACTACCTCTCTAGGCCTATTTTTAATTCTTTCTTTGAAAGTTACTGAAATTAAGGCATTGTATTTAGCTGATAATGGCATCTTCTGAGCCTGGAGCAGGGCAATCCCACTTGAATTCAGTTTCAATCTACCCTCATCAAAACGTTCACCAGAACTACCATGGCACCTTCTTCTGGGGTTACACTTATTATTTCATGATACACCATGCTCTAGGGTCATGTGTGTAACACTCTAGTTTCATTCTTTGTGAGAATAACCGAGTGTTCAGGTGTGGTGGCATGAGCCTTTAATCCTAACACTCTGAAGGCAGAGACAGGCAGATTTCTAAGGTTGAGACCAGTCTGGTTTACAGACACAGTTCCAGCACAACCCCAATTACACAAAGAAATCCTGTTTTGAAAAAGCAAAAAGAAACCAAAACAAAGGAATAATAAAGTGATCATGTGTTGTAGTAAGGAGGCCACTTGCTGGTCCCCTGTTGCTCAGCCCTGAAGTAATCACACAGAAACTGTATTAATTAAATCACTGTTAGGCTCATTAGCTCTATCTTCTTATTGGCTGACTCTTACATATTAATTTAACCCATTTCTATTAATTTGTGTATTGCCACGTGGCTGTGGCTTACCTGCTACTTTGGCTCAGCAGGACTATGTGGCTTTTCCCTTACTCCTCCTCTGTTCTCCCAGTATTATGTTTAATCCCCCCCTCCCCGCCTAGCTCTGTTCCCTTTTAGCTCTGCTATAGGCCCCAAACAGTTTTTTTTTTATTAACCAGTGATATTCACAGCATACAGAGGGAAATCCCACATCACTGTGTATTTTAGCCTCAATAAATGACACAATCAACAGTTTATCACCAACACTGCTATAGTTTGGAGGTCCCTTCCCAAATTCTTATTAAAGTTCAATTGTTGTTGAGACAGTCTTAGAAGATGGACCTTTTAAATGTGAACAGGCCATGGACTGAGCCTTCAGGGGTGAATTAGTATGATATAAGTGCTGTGTAGTTTTGTTTGGTCCCTTAATTTCATCTATGTCTCATATATGTTTCCTTACCCTTCTATCATGTCACAGAATAGCATGGGGGTCCTTACTGAAAATGACATTTCTTATCTAATGTAAGAGTGATCATTCCTGTTAGTCAAATCAACTTTTATTATCTATAATTTACTCAGTGGTAAAGTAGTATAAAACAAAGAAAGACAAATACTATATACATAAGAGTGTTATAGAAACCAATTAGCAAGTACATTATACAATTTAGCATATGCATAAGCCTACTTCGTGATTACTGCCTTAGGGAAGTTTTGTAATTGTTCCATGAAATTAATGTTAATGATGCTAGTCACCCACTTCTATAGGCTGGCAGAATTCTACAGTCTTCATGTCACCTACAACACTGCTAGAAGGATCACATTCTATTTGTTGCCCTGGTCACCCTAATGCTGCTGATTCTAGCTCACTACCTTCTCCTGGATATTCAAATTTTCCAGCATAAACCAGTTCTTCTGTCTTGAGGGCCTTAGCTCCCTAGGGGGAAGGCAAAGTTCTGAAGCATTTCCAAGAACTAAGGATTTACTTCTAGCTGCGTCTATGAAAGATTTGCTAACAGGGACTCATCACTGATTAGTAGGTCAGACTTGCTATGTCCTTTGAAGCTCCAGTTTTGGAATGTATCAGCATGCTGTTGGTTTGGAATGTACTTCACACCTTGATGGTTGAATGCCAAGTGAACCGCTATGAGAGGTGTAAGGAACAGCCTGAGATTCTAGTGCCGTGGACAACGTTCTTCCCAGGTCAAGTGCAGCCTTCACCCTCTTAACTGGAGCCTGGGACTTATCTTCTGATGACTGCACAATCTACAATTACTGAAGTCTCCTCTGCTCTCCTTGACTAGGTTCTCCCTTGAAGGATCACGTAACTCTCATACCATAAGGGGGCAGATTCTCTCTTTCTGTTATTTTTGTACCTTTTCATTTTTTTTACTTCCACTTATTTTATGTTTATAATTGTTTTTCTCACATGTATATCCATGCACCACATGTATGACTGGTGCTCAAGGATCAGACCTTTTCCTTATTTTGAACAAAACCATGTGGCTTCCTTAATGTAAAAGGATGCATGATCTCTTTCAGCCTGTCTCTCCTGGCCTTTACAAATGCACCCATTCATATTTAAGACAGGTCCACTGGGCTCCTAAGTATGATTGCAAAGCACCCAGTGTTTGTGTGAAAAAGGTGCCTTTGGCACTGCGCAACATAACTAAACATAGCTATTCCCATTTAAACGATTGTTAAACTTATATTTATTTACTTGGGTGGGTCTGCGTGTGGATATGTGAGAACATGCATATACCACAGCATCTATGTGGAGGTTATAGAATAATTTATGGGGACTCCATGCTCTCCTTCTCTGATGTGAATCCTGATCATCAAGCTTGGCAGCAAGCACCTTTACCCACTGTGCCATCTCTCCAGCTTGGTCATATTCAATGAACTGATAACAATTTCCCTAAGTTTTCGGGTCAGTTTGTGGATTGCTATCCAAAAATTTTGACAGCGTCTAATTTTGAAAAGGTAATAAACAGGTCGTCACGAAGACCTGAATAGTATACTTCTACACAGTTTGGTGGAGGTTGACCTGGACAGTTGGGAATCCACATCAAGACATAGGGCTTATCACACAGGCTCGTGAGCATGCTATTGTAAATGGCCTTTGGGTGTCAGCACTCATATTTTCTTCACATGCTGGTCAGCATTCAATGTAGGGGAATACAAACACCTCACTCTGAAGGCGTAAGTCATAAACAATCCCACACCAGCTGGGATTTAAAGGGGTATTTATTTTAAGGGTAAACCTTACGAAACACCAACAGTCAGCAAAGGAAGCCTAGTCGCCAGAAGCAGAGCCGGAAGCCAGAGAGYGAGCGGAGGGCAGTTGCTGCTTTTTTAAAGAGAGAGAGACTATGCCCCAATGGGATGGTATCTCGGCGGCTATTGGCTGAAGGAGCGGAAGGAGCTCCCACAGCATCACTCCTCCCTAGTTTTAGATAACTAGAAAGGAATAGACCATCTTCAGAATCATTTGTATAATCTACTCATTGGCTCGAGCTCCCTTTGAGGCTATCGTCAAGTTTAACTCCTTCCTCTAGGTGATTCTGCAGCTTCCTCTGCCTCTCCAAAGATCTTGCTTTCAGGAAAAGTAAATTTAGGTCTCAAAGTTTGTTTCCCAAAGAACAAAGCTTCAATAGTTGCTGTCCTGAGTGCTCTGAGACAGTGGATTCTGGGATGTGATTTTGGATCTGGACCGCTCACCACCGCTCTGACGACAATGAGGCTACGCCCACAAAGAACTACAAGATTAGGAAACTTTGCATTCATATGGTGTACAAGGCTGGATTCTGACAGTATACTTTAAGGGAAAAGGAGCATAAGGTTTGAAAGGAAAAGAGTCTAGCATTTCGGGCTTATGCTTCTCAGATACAACATTTAATACCCTGGCTGTGGCACATATTAGTTATAGGAGTGATGCCTAAGAAAGTGATGGTCCGCACTGATACAGAAGTATGAAAATTACCACGTTTAATACTGAAAAGAGGTAATGAGAGATGTAAGTAATAGGTTCCAGTTTTGGTCTGTAAATTTTACATCATTATAACTTGGCTCAAAAAATATCTCTATTAATAAAATAAATAAACTCTTTTTGCCAAAGAAAAAGAAGTTTGTTCATTCTTTTTACACATAGGGGGTTCAATAACTCTTCGATTCCACCACATTATATTGCTCCAATTAATATAGTAAGTGACATCAAAGACTGATAGATTTGAGAGAGATTCAGAGCAAGAAATGTCTCTGTAGCAATTCCATGTCTCAGTGCTAGCAGGTCTGCTGATCTCAGGGTATGATCTTATGATAGTCTATCATCAAATTACAGCAGGTAGGAAAAGCCACTTGCAATGTGAGGCTATATGCCTTTCAAGGATCAATTTTAAGAGGGCTCTCTGGAACTGAGTGGAGCATCTGACCATGAGATATCAAATTATTATCCTACCAGATCTACCGTGAATACTGTGAAATCTACCAAACTTTAAAGATGAGTATGTTCATCATGAACCAGTGCTAATGTTATGATGCTGTCATTGTATTAGTCTAAGTGGTACTTCCAGGACAGAGCACAGGTAGGATCTACGGGAGAAATGCAAGTTCTCAGAGCTTGTAGCATAGACTTTCTATAACATATTATACTCCTAGTAAGAGGGCACCTTAATATTGAACAGAGATTTGGATTATAGATTAAGTTCCCCCATTCTTGAGTAGTGAAAAAATATCCCGAATACAAAACATTCACAATATACTTGGATTGACTCTCAGTCTTTACTCATTTGCTCCGGAAACCCAGAAATAAGAATGTTTTAAATCAGAGATGAATGGATTCACAGGAGCAGAGATAAAGTGTGAAAATATTTTTAGCTCATTTCAATGCCTGTCATAGAGCATCTATCACAAAAAGGCCCGTTAGGTAATGACCATGTAATCAAAATGCTCTGGCAAGAAATACTAGCCAGATTATATCATTGACTTCTTCTTGGGGATCATAATGAACACAGGAACTAAGAATTTCAATTTAGAAAGGACTCTGTGTGAGTCCCAGACACAAGTTCTTCTTGAAAGTAAATACCCTGGCCAGAAAGAATAGACCGATCTGGAACTTAGGAACAAAGGATACCCTGATAGTAAAGATTTGGTATTTATTGATATCCAGTTAATATGTTATAGCTGATGAACGAGGGAACAATAAATGGTAAGTCCCAGCAAATAACAATAAGGCAGACAAGAGAATAACATCAAACGGATGTTGAGAAAGTGATGATTAGGACATTTAGTCAAAAGAGGATCACTTCATAAGATAAAGGGTCATGGAAAAGTAGTCATTTGGGAATTTTATTTGCAACAAAGGACATTACAGTCTTCTCTGGAACAGTTTCAGAGGTCACTAAAGCACAAGAGAGTTGAGATGAGACTGGCAACTGAAGAAAGTAATACAATGTGCATAGATTAAGATAGAAGTCATAATGCATTGTGGGAAAATAGATGGACTGCAAAGAGGAAAGTAGTTATGGAGCTAGTTTAAGTGAATTAGCCATGTACATTCACACAGCTCATCAGACAGTGTTAAAACAAGCTGAGGCTGAATTCCACACATTTGCAACAGCAACAGTCAGTGAGGTGTGTGTGTGTGTGTGTGTGTGTGTGTGTGTGTGTGTTAACTTTCAGGAGGCAGGGGTTTTTGGATTGGTTAAGAATTAATATAAAAACCGAGACTTTCTATCAGCAATGTACTGATTTTACATCAACTAGCATGGCTCATGTCATGAGGAGCCTTGCTTCTGTTTTATTCTGCCAAATTCTACAGTTCTATGAGAAGAACACCTTCCCAGGAGTTACTGCTAACTTCATAGGTAGCTTCGCTGTCCCAATATCTAGCTCTGTGTTCTTGCTTATCACTGTTCCCTATGTTATTCTGACTCTGGAGTGAAACCTAGTCCTTAAAAGTATTCACTGTTAAGTCACCTGTGAAACAAATAAAATTAATCACTGTTTTTATGAAGTCAAACTTACAGCTGGGTAGATGGAAAAACAATAGACAAGTAGAATACCTTTAAAAGAGAGCTAATCCATGGTCTCAGTACAGGTGCACTTGACTGATTCTAAGACATCATAATGAAATCCAGATTGGTTAATATTTCTTGTAAGTATTTAACATTGCAAATAACATTTATTCTCAGCCCCTAGGAACTTTTTTTTCAATTATAAGATTTGGTTAAAGAACCAATAGTAATAAGTAGACTTTTGTTGACAAATGAATAGATACAAAATTCACGCTCACATCTAATTAAGATTTTCTTACGGCGAAGACAATTTTCAGGCCGGTCATATCCACTGTTCTCTTATCTAGCCTGAACAAACCAGAAAGGGTTAGATTGGCAGTGCCAAGTGCTGACGCTCTACAACATTGTCATAGGAACAAAGGACTTCAAATAAATTACAACTTGTATCTTATGAAGAGCTGGGAGAGAGAAAAAAATAATGTCACATCTGAATCTTCTAGTTCTACAAGACAGGATCACTGCAGGGTCTACATGTTGCAGCCATGACTGAGAGTGTGCCTAGTGGCATACTGCTTCCAGAAAAGTGAGAGTCTGTCCCCTGTCAAGGCAGAGAAGCTCCATAAGGGAGTTTGTAAAGAGAAAACTCTATCTATTAAACAAGTACATTTTACTTTCAACTTCTGTCCCAATAAATCAGAATCCTCTTAAACTAATCAGTGGTGCCTTTATTAGTTTATGTAGATGAATACTATTTTGGCAAATTATGAAACAGTTTGTTATACTTTTCAAAAAGCCAATAACACAACATCTGATTCTTTTTAACAAAAAGTTTCTTCCTTTGAATACTTTCATTATTTTTTTTTGTCTGTGGATTATAACCAGTTGTTATTTCCATTGAATAACCCAACTTTTCCAGTTTCTGCCTCCGCCTAACTAGGGCCCACTCTACTTAATTATATTTAAGGAAGACTGGAGGAGTTGAGGAGCTGAACTCTGCTGTTGCTCCAGACTGAGTGTAACTGTGCCTTGGTACACGTTGGCTGCCAGCCACTTCACTGGCTGTATATTATACTGTAAGGGAGCTCTTTTGGGTCTTGTGAAAAATAACTGGACAGGATCCAGAAGAATACCCAACAGATTCCCAAATCATTAGTCTTTGGATTAGGTCTTTACTCTGGCAACATGCATACAAATAAACAGACATGACTGAAATTAATTGATTGCATTCATGAGACATCTGTAATTCTGCAGTTACTTGGGGAGAAAGGATTAAACAATTTCATCGTTGACCATTTCCCTTACTTTCCAGTTAAACAAATCTTGCCTTCCTAATTACTCACATTGTCTCTTCCAGATGATAGGAAAACAAAGGGCCTTATAATGGGTCACTACATTTGTAAATCTAAGGACACATAAAACTACAAGATGACAAAGATATATCATGCATGCCCAGAGGAAGAAGGAATTAAAGATTAGTGCTTCCTTCCTGAAGTGGATCTTTCTTGTCTGTGCCAAAGTTGACACAAGCCTGGAGACAAACAGAGGTTTGAGATCATCTGTTTAGAGCTCTGGGACTATGGAGATTGGTGGCATTCCATCCCTGCAACAGCTCCTGGACCTGAGGAGTTAAATTCAACATCACTTCATTTCATACTCCCTTTAAAAAAGGGTAGAAACCACAGAGGAGAAATGTGAGACAGTATGGCAAGCACCCTTAGTCTTTTTGAGACTAAGCAAACCTGCAGGGATGGCTGATGCCCGTATCAACTTCTTTATGTCCAGAAAGAATGAGTCCAATGAGAATCTAAGATAAACAAGGATACATGACATTCCTAATCTAGTAACTATCCAGCCTAATATTTAGAGATTTTATTATAGACTCTGAAATATCGAGATTACTCTCAAGTCAGTGTGGTAGTCTGAATGAAAATGATCCCCACAGGTTTATGCATTTGAGTATTTGGTCTCTATTTGGTGTGTGAGAAAGACTATTTGGTGTGACTTTGTTGGAGGAGGTGTGTCACTGGGAGGTGGGTTTTGAGGGTTCAGAAGCCCATGCCAGACCCAGTTAGCTCTCTTTTCTCTCTGCCTTGTTGTTTGCAGATGAAGATGTAAGCTCTGAGCTACTTCTCTAGTGCCATGCCTGCCTGTCTGCTCTCTTGCTCCCCACCATGGTAGTCATGGTCTCACACTCTGAAACTGTAAGCCCTCAATAAACTGCTTCCTCTGTAAGTTGACTTGGTCATGGCGTCTTCACAGCAGTAGTAAATAAGAACGTAAGTCAGCAAAATATCTAATTTCATGTAACTATTGGAATAATGTTTATGGTTCTCATTTATAGCTGCTAGAGGGCTTTCAGTAACAAAAGAAAATAGGGGCAAGGAAGAATACATCCAGGTAGTAGAAAAATGGAAGAGAAAAGAAAGAAGCCATTCTTATATTGAGAACTGTATTGGCAGAGGGAACATAGACCAGTAGCCTCAGAAGCCCAGGGACTACAGAACAGATATGAGGTTCTCATGGCCATATACTATCATTCATTTACTTATTCTGGCTGAAGGGAACACTCAAAGGTGGAAAGATATTTCAAAGGAATTTTCCCTTTCTGCACAAGAACCTTTTTATCCTACTTGGTGCTGTCTTCAGAGTTTGGGAATAATAAATTAAACATTACAGTTTTCAATATTGAGTACTTGTTCTTCTAACAAAGGGATCTTAATATCTAAGTTCTATAGATAAGAAACTAAACATCTGATAAGTTAATAAATCAAGAAATTTCCTTAAGTCTGACAGATATTAGAAGATTCACACTTGATCTTAGGTTTGGCTCAAAGCCAAGTTAGTTTATTTTACCCCTTCCTCTGGTCACAAAACAACTTCCCACAAAGTAAATGTGTTTCGATGTTCAAAAATAACTTGCCATCCTTTGAGCAAATGTGATAATTAAAGGCAAATGAAATCCCCTTTTAGGTATTCCTGAATATCAAGATGTGTCTGCCCTATAGATTTTCGTTGTCTGGATTCATTGATAACAACCCAGTGGTATAGAGAGGAGCTAGAAAGACCCAGAGAATGAATACACTAGTGTCTTTCTGGAATCATATAGAAAATTCAATAATACTTTATTTGTATTTTAATTTCTTTTTTATTCTATTAAGCTTGTATTTTTTGACTTACATTGATGTATGGAGGTAAAAGCAGCTTGTAAGCTATCCAATCCTAGAAAGGAAATCAAGTCCCTAGAATCATAGTTAGTTAAGTATCTGAATCTCTCTTTACCAGATTCTCCAAACCTTTGGACCAAAAGCTGTCCTCCATCATTACCCACTGGTGCCTGGTATGGTAGGCAGTCAAGATCTGTTGAATTCATCCCTGCTGACAGTTTTTGATGGCATATACAAATGAGGAAAAACTCCTACAGAAAAGAACCTGATCAATGACCCTACAAAAGAAATAGAATACTTTGGAGTTAAGTCTTTTTGTTTATTTGTTTTTGTTTTTCAAAACAGGGTTTCTTTGGTAGCCGTGGCTATTCTTGAACTCACTCTGTAGACCAGGCTGGCCTCAAATTCATAGAGGAGATCTACCTACCTGTGACTCACGAGTGCTGGGATTTAAGGCAAAAGCCACCACTGCCTGGTAGAGTTTGGTCTTAAGTGCAGCAATGCAAGTTTTTGTGATGATTTTAATGAATTAGAAGATAACTTTTTTGAATTTTTACATGTTAATGAGTCACCTCAGAGGGAAAAAGACTTACATTTTTAAAACTATCACTTTTAACACATTTCCCTGGACCAGCAACAGTTACTGTTGTACTGTTATGTTCTAAGAGTTAACCATTTCTGCCTTTTTGTCAGAAGTACTGAGAGCAAATAGGGGGCGATTTGTAAGTTCTACATTCTTCTTTGAGCCATCGGAAATCATGTGGGTGTGACTCATTGTCCTTGATCTCTGTACGTTTTGGCCCCTTATGTGTTGGAAGCTCTTATGAATACTTTGGGAACATAAGGAGAATAGTCCACAGGTTGGTTTTATGCTCATTTTAGATGGTATGGTGTGAGCACTAACATTCAAGAGACAATTAGAATTCAACACTAGTTACATTAGCTGTGCCAGCGTAAGGTAGATTGCAGATAAACAATGGTGGCTTAAGGGACAATCTTTATGAGCATCTTTTGAAGTCCTGGTTCTGTAAGTCACTTCTTAGCTGCTCATTTTACTTTATATTAACCTCATGTACTTAAAAAATACATAGTTATATTGCATTGTGGACTTCAAAAATAATTTATAATGCATTTCATTCCAGAAAGGATTGCAAGTCAAGGATGTGACTTGAATCACAGCTTTCTATTTTTCACTTATATTTAGCTTAAACATTTAAAAAGTTAAAGTTACATCAACCTATAGGTAAATTGTACTACTTTTCCAGGCATCTATGTTAGAATCTGAAAAATGAAGCAATTGCATGAAGCTGTGTGGTGTGATTCACTCCTGCTGTTTATCTGTTGGCGGGACAAGCTACCTGCACTTGTGTAAGGTAGATGGGCTTGGAAAACAGCTTTGTCCTTTCCTGTAAATTAGAGTAAGACTTTTTATGGTATTAAATATTTGTCGTCCTACAACTGTTTAGGGTAAGTTAGGCGGGGAGGTGGAGGATGTACACTTTTTCACTTAAGTGATCAAGAGTTTCAAAAAAGTTACTGCTCATCTACAGCATCAAATTAAAAATTTAAAAGCTTCGTAAAGCTGCCAAACAAGGAGAAAATGCCAGGCACCAAGTTAAGCATCATCTAAAAGCCTATATTTGTCCACATATAACGAAATTTTGGAGAAATTTTAATCTTTATTGAATTCCCTTCCCAGTGAACTTCTAGGCAAGTTCTTCAATAATTCTTCTCTTTCAGACTGGTGGAGGATGGTAAGCTATGTAGCTGCCAATTATGCTATAAGAGTTTGTAAGATCAAAGTCATTTCTAAAAGACCACTGATAACTTCCTATCATTATAAAGAACAAATTTGCAGCAAGGCAGTGACTAGAATTGATGCCTGGCATCAAGTGTACGTATGTTGGGGGTGGGGCATGGAGAAAATTAAGTATTCAATACAATACTCATCATACACCCCTTCTCTTTTGATGAGTAATGTGGGATTTCTTATTCCCCTCTTCTTTCTAAGTCTTCACTCTCCTTACAATAATGATATATGATCAATGATGCAATTTGTTCCTTAAGCAAAAGTGACTTATAAAAGTCAGGCAAGACTTAGCATCATATACTGCTCAGGGTACCAGGAAATGTATTTCAAGCTTCCTTGTGATTGTAGAGCAAACTGGGGTTGCACTTCTGGTGACAGACAGTAAGCATTTTTCATGCACTACACTAATATACACAGTTATCCTTACTGACTTACAGAAAAGATTCTAGGTAGCCACCCAGTTAGCCAATTGCACAGGGATTTTTGTTTGTTTGTTTGTTTGTTTCATCCATCAGTTGGCAGTAAGATATTTTTTAAACAGTGGTTGATGATGTTAATAAATTACAGAAAACATATTTTAAATATGTCTATGTCTTTTATAGAAACCAGTATTGAGAAAAGATTCAATGTGTTTTAAGTTTGTCCTCCCTCCCACTCAAAATGTGAGAATTCAAACTTAAAATTAAAATGTAAGCATATGTTTCTTATTAATATTCATATTTTAAGGTAAAAACTACAGATAGTAAAGGGAGCAGGCAAAAGCACCTTGTACTGAGTTCTGCCATTTTGATGTCAGGCTCCATTTTACCTGTAGTAAAACAAAGTTCAGGTTTCCAAGCTTTAGGGGAGCTGAGAACTTTTCAATGGCCTTCCCTATACCATAGAAATAATCGTTATGCATCTCTAATTTTCTAGAAACATTATAACTGCCCCTAACAACAGAAAAAAAAATGAAGCTGGTTGGTTGTACCAAAGGCTTGCATTGTATGTCAGTTGACAGTGATGGAACACTCAAGGAAAGTCCCTAATCTTTGAATTCTGATTGGTGAATATTGTAACTGTGACCTGGCAACAAATGTTTGTGATTTTTATGCTTATAAAAACTGCTACTGCCCTTGCTTAGGGCTGTCAGGAGAAATAAGGCTCCCACATCCTTTTTCTGCAGCCCTGAGGGATCAATGACCCACTTATGTGCTGATTTATTAAAATCTTTGGAATTCATAAGTGTTGTCTTTCTCCTTCCTTGTGTACAGCAGATTGGGTGTAATGATAGTTTTAATAAATGTCTCACAAATGATTAAGTGCATGGTTGTCTATGTCATATAAATATAGTTCTCTTGTAGTGTTTCTAATTACCTACTTCACAACTGTTTGGTGTTATAGAAAGAGGACTAAAACTTTCTAGAGAAGGGATTTCCTGTACTGGAAGGCTGATTCTTGGAGAATTTTGTTCTCACAGGTTATATACAACTCTGTCTCACGAGAAGGCTAAGACATTCGCAGTTTCTCAAAGATAAACAAAGCAAAGAGCATTATCCAAACTGTGGTCACCAAGAGATCTGTAACAGTCAGAGGATGAAGGGCCACTGATGGGCTATTGGTATTCATGCTCGCCACTCTCTAAATCCAGCAAGAAGTTCAGTCCTTGACCCAGAAAGCGGAAAGGTAACATACATGTATATCAGAACGTGGATGAGAAGACTGAAATATGATAGAGAAAAAAAAGCAGGTGGAGAAATGTGGCTGCATTGAGCTTACCAGAAATTATGTTTGTGATAGCTAGAGATTAAATGGACCCTAATGAGAAATAGTTATTTTTATAAATGTCTTTCCCACTTAAGCTTTAGTTTCTGTATCTACAAAAAGCATAGTTATCCAGGACACCCCCAGGGCCTCATCAAGGTCAGATGCTGGGAGGATTTTACAGCTCGGTGAAGTTGGCAGCAACTGTGCTCTAGAGACACTACTTGTCTCTTTAAAAACTGAGTGGACTTGGTTGGTACCTGCAGCCATTAGATGGAATCTGGCTTCAAGTTGCTGGTTCAAGCCAGGGAACAGTTCTTTCTGTTTGTAGTGATCTTATTGCAGGTATAGGAAGATTATGACTGAAGGTTATGTTGCATGCATCTGCTTTATATAAATGCTCTATTTCACTTGGAAAACATTCAGATGTTCAAGAGACCACATTTTAAAAATAAATGTTATAGACAGACAAATGATGCTTTGGTCTTCAGTAGATAATAAGGAAGTGTTTAGTTTTTTAGGGATCATTGAAAAGTGTCCTTTTTGCTTACACAAGATGTGGTTATTGTAGAGGGAGCATTTTGTTTGCTTTCTCCCTACTTAGAGCCAATATACACATCACTCTGATTTCCTGAAGTCTCTTCCTCTTTCTTTTGCCAAATTTCATTCCAGTATCCTTAAAAACCTATGCTTGAAGTGCACATCTTTCAGGGAATCTTCTGGACTGACCCCACCATCCTCCAGACACTCAATATTCTTGTTGAGTTTTCCTTATATTTTGTAAGACTCATTGATTTATTTAATGTATGTGTCAATCATAAGTTCAGGCACTTAACATATATTACAGAACAGAATGAAGGATTTTTTTCCTCAAATGACTTACATTTTGATAAAGACAGTGCGACAGATTTTAACTGTTAACTTGGCAAGGCCATGACATACAGCAATTGGTCAAATGCCAGCTTAGATCTTGCTGTGAATGTGTTGTCTTAAGTAAAAAATCACTATTTAAATTAGTAGATTTGGAGTTGGGCAAAGTGCTTACCTTGATGCGGCTAGACCCATCCAATTAATTTAAAAGTTATGAGGATAAGACTGAGATCATACCAGGAGGTGATGCACACTTTTAATCCCAGCCACTGAGAAGCAGAGATAGCTGAACCTCCTTGAGTTCAAGATCAGTCTAGCCCTCATAATGAGTTCCAAGACAGCTACAGCAACAAAATGTGGTCATATGTAAACATTGGCCCCCTGAGTTGACGGGATTTTGTCTTCTGATTGCTTTTAGGCCTGAGCAATCATACCAGCCCTGGGACAAGCTCTAAAAACAAACAAGCAACAAACAAAAAATGTTATTTCTTGATGCATCTAAACACACACCACTTCAGCAATGCATCTTTTTATTAATTGGTTTTACTCCTCTGAAGGGACATGATGACCCAGAGAGCCATATGTTAATAGTGAGCAAAATAACTGGGTACAAATTCGGGCACCCAAGAAAGTGATAGGTGTAAAAGAACAAGTAAAAAGGAGATGGGTTGTTGGAGGTGGGGTTCAGGTTGCTCTAAAGAAGAAGGAAAAGTCTCCTGAGAAAGGGAGACATGAGGGATGACCGGAAGATACTGGGAAAGATAACGAGCATTTCAGGCAGTAGCATCAGAGGAGGCAAGGATCCTAAGGCAAGAGTGTGCCTAAGTTGTTCAAGATATACCAAGAGAGCTGGTGTGGCTGGCATGGAAAGTCCAATGAATTGAGGGACTGGAAGTATGTGAGGAGCAATAATACGAAGGCACATATTTAGAGATCACCGTGAGCCACACTGTGAAAGGCATCAATGATGTGATTGTCACTGTGTTTTTGGAAAGTTCATTCTGTCTTCTGAACAAAGGGTAAACTTGAGTTGACCAAGGTAGCAGCAGAGATATGTACCAGGAAGATTGGTCCACTAGTTTTGCTGAGTAACAAGCCATCTCAAATTTTAGCTGCTGAAAGAAGGAACCACCATTTAGCTTACAATTATGTGGACTGGAAAATTAGTGTGGATTCAAGCAGGCAGCTCTTTTGGTCATTTAACAGTGAATACATTTCCAACAGGAACTCAAATCTGACATTCCGTAACCCAATGTGTCCTTCATTTTTTTTTCCTTGCCATCAGTCTCTTGGTTCGCCAAATCCCTTCTGTAAAGCATTTTATTAATCATATTAACTCCTTGTATTTATGCCATTCCTCTTCTGAAAACCTGCAGTAACTGCCTCTTTTCAGCATTTGATCCCCATTCACTTGGGCAGGTCAGCTAACACAGGCAACAGCATTTCCAATTTTCCCTTTAACATCCTCACCCCAAAGGCCGGAAAGAGCACAATTTTCTTTGCTCTATTTCAGCTGCAAAAGTCCATTGACTCAGCTTTGGACAATCTGATATAAGACTACTCGGAAACGGCAGGAAAGCCTTTGCTTTTCTCTTCAAAGAATATGTGCCATTGCCTTTCTTTCTCCCATCTTAAAATGATGCCTGAAGCTTCTATCCTACAATCATAAGGAGACAGAACAGAAAGTGCTTGAGAATGGCACAGAGAAGTAGAAAGCTTTCGGTCCATGAGAATTCTGTTGACTTGCTAACACAACCCCAGATTGCCTAATTCTGGATTTTTTAAATTAAGAAAACAACAAACATTTGGGGGCTTTAATCAGGCTTCCTGCTTATTGAAGATGACATTACTCCTAACTAATTCATTGTGCTGCTCAGATACCTACTCTATATTTTTCAAGGCTTCTCTTCCACGCACACCCACCATTAACTTCATTCATGTTTAGACTATTCCCTGGTTTCCATTTCTACCTGGTCCCTTTCTAAATGTAGCTCGGGCTACTGCTTTCCCAAGGAATTCTTCTTTTGCATTCCAGAAACACCACCTCCTTTCCATGTCTACAGTTTGCTATCTGGTTCTCAATGTCCAGTCTACATCTATCTCACCTCCTCCTGAAACTTTCCAGATGCTATAGTTTAAAAGAATGGCCAGGGGTGAATTTTAAAAGAATTTGTCTTTATATGATAAAGATAATAAAGCAAAAACTAATACATGTGTAGTCTCATTTAACAAATTTTAATCCTTGACTCAAGTTTGCTGTATCAGAATTTCCTCTTGAGGAGGTATTGAAATGCCACATCTAAGCGTGTTTCCCCTTAAATAAGTCAGTGAGTGGATAAAGGAGAAAGACAAGAAGTGTCTACAACACAAAGTTAGGTTAGAAGTAACAGAATTGGGAAATGGTAAAACCCACAGGATTCGATAAACAGGATCAAAGTATTTGTCACTATCAAGAGGTCAGGGTACATTTCACAGAGGTACAGGACAACTTAAATGACATCAGGGTCAATGGCAAAGAGTGAAATAGCCCCTTGGTCCCAAGCCACATTTTCAGTGCTGTGGTGGGCTTTTGTGTATTCTTCTTATTATGTTTAATGGAAATTGAGTACATAATTCTATATATCGTACAAGGAAAACTGGCCATAAAATATTCTAATTAAAATTGTATTCTTTGTGGCTTCATTCACATGTTTTCTTCATATTATAACCTAATATGATTACTTAGGAAAACACATTTCATTGTTTTTGAGTCATTTCCCCATCTTGAGTTTATTAAACTTGAATTAAAATAAATTATTCTAAAAAACAAAGCAGAGATTTTTTTTTGCACTGGCACTTGAAAAGCCTTTGAAACTAAATAAAGTTAAAATACAAAACATAATTTAAGCTTTAAAAATGGTAAAGTCTTGCCCATCACAAATATAGACATTCGTTGTGGTAACATGGAAGTCACTTTTGTCTTCTCATCTTTTCTGGCTGAGGATGTTTGATTAACATGATGTTAAATGGCTAACATTAGGTAATAAATTAAGTTACTCATACTATTCCTAGCCTCTTCCACCCTCTTCTAGCAGTGAAGGGTAGCTGAGGGTAAATAGAGGAGATGTGAACATATATACTATAGATGTGTACTACAACATGTCATTTATCTTAAAGAGAAAGAGAGGAAAAATAGATTGGGGAGAAAATACTTCTAATGTTTCTTTCTCTCTCCCTATTATGTTTTATAAATATGTATTACAGAAGAAAAGAATTCTCAGCAAATTAGGCAAGCCTACTATGAATCCCCAAAGACTGTTGTCACTACCAGATCTCGATGACAGCCATCATTCTGAAGAAATATATCTAAATCATGGTTTTTTTTTCTTTTGGAAGTTAAGAAATACAGAAAAGTCATAGGTCCTGATTGCAGATTCTGGCAAAGTCTCAATAAACTTGTAGACATTGTGTCCCCTCTGTTGCAAACCCACATATGGGCTTTTCTGCAGCCAAGTTTTTCATGCAAGCCTGGAATCCTATCTACCTCTTTCTGATCTTTCAACAGTTTCAAGGAGTCAGCCTTCCTTCTTTCCAGAAAGCAACCACCCACCCTTTCAACTCTGTGTCACTAACATTCCTCATCACAGGAGAGGAATAGACAACGACAATGATACATTTTTAAGTGTTGGAGCTACACCAAGGTTCTAAATCTTTCTGAAAAACTGTCAGAGTACTTCCCCGGCCTCTGTTAATTTACTCAGATGTCATTATAAGTTTCCTTAGTTTGTTCTTCTATTCACTGCTTCACTCAACACATTTATCAAGCACTTACTATGTGCCAGGCACTGCTCTGGGATTAGAGGATAGATCAGTAGATTAAAAACCCTAATGGAGTATGTGTTCTTAAGGGGGATAAATGGTTATATTACTAGACAAATGCAAAGAAAGTGGGCCAGGTAGTGGTAAATGGCGTGAGAACAATGATCCTAGCAATGTGGAAAGAGACACAGGTGCAGAGCTGCTTATGGGCACTGAGAAGACAGCGGACGCTGATCCAAGCAAGACCCAAAGAAATTGAAGAACTCCAGGGGACTGATGTTGGAGACGAAGAAAGCAGAAGAGAGAGGAAGTGCTGGCTATATTCAGGACATGGCTGGGGTCAGTATGGATGAATGAGATGGTCAAGGTTGGAACAAATGACACAAAATAAAAACATTGAGGACCAATCAGAGACCTTGACCTTTTAATGGTGCTGGGATTGGTTTCAGAAGAAAAGAGATGCCTGGGAGCAGAGACAATAATATGATCAGGTTTTGTGTTCGGAACTAACTGTAGAGGTCAAATTCATAAACAGGGAGAAAGATTAGGAAGCAACTTAATAATGCAAATACTAGATGTTAATATATTAATTGATGTTAATATAGTAATAACATATTAGTTGATGTTAATATATGTAACAATGATAGTTAATGAAAAAGAGACCATAAATTTGAGAAGGGTCAGGGAGGATGCAGAAGGAGTTGGGAAGAAAGGATATAATATGGTACTCAAATAGAAAATTCTCAAAAAATAAATGTGAGAATAAAAAGAAATACACATATCTAACCCAGTCTGGGTTCAGTGTCAAAACATGGTGCTCACCTCATGGCCAGTTTCTCAATGTAGCCTTTTCATAGAACCACACGTAGCCTGCTCTGATCTCATTTCTGTATGTGGGCCAGCATTTGTCCAGTCCACCTCCACCCAAAACACTATCCAAGGAGAGGAAGATATTTGACCTTTTGGCTCAAAATGCTTTTTCTGTGTGCTTTGAAAAGTTGTATTTATAATGTTTTCCTCTTCCAAGGAATCCCTGATACGCCAGGCTTTCATGAAATTCTGTCTTGTGCCTGGATTTATATTTTCATTTTGCATCCTTTTGGTCTCAACTGTGGTACATTCACCAAAGCACATTGCTGCTTCAGCTGACCCTTGGTCTCCCTGCCTGTCCAGGGGATGTCTGAAAGAAGCCTTCCTGCGGCTTACTTGTGGTGAGTGACATCATCCTAGGGGCACCGATACCTCATTCTTCAGCATTAGTAGAATTTGACTTGCGTCTTCTAGTGTTCAGACCTCCTACAATGTTCTTATTTCCAGCCTGAGAGACATCCAGAGCCCATTTAGTAGCAATAACGATCAACAGTCTTGGAGCCTTCATCCCATATTTCAGTTCTGACCACCTTCTCCCATTACCTGTGCCAGAGGTTGCTGGCAACCCACCAGCCATATCAGCCCCACAGATGTGCTTTGTTTGGCCCTGATCAGGCTTAACGTTTTTTTGAGTAGTTGCCAGTGCTTAAGAATAATGAGATTTATATGAAAAAGTGAAATTTTCATTTATCTTGAGAAATTGGAAGACTTGGCTAAACCAGGTGTGATGTTCACATTGTAGTAGTCAGCAGGGGTGGGGTAACAGCTGGATTCTCTGACAGGCACTCTGCACTTCTCCGCAGCCCACCCACGTCTCCTGCGTTCTGTCACCATCCAAACAAGCGAAGAACTAACTCCCTCCACATTTCAATGAAACACCTAGGACTTCAGCTTTTATTGGTCCTTATCACATCATCCTTTCCATAATTATCCCATGGTTCAGTCATCCAAACAAACTACTGGGGATAGTGAGCATAATGTACTTTTGGAATTAGGCCTTAAAGTAAAACAATAATAGTAATAATAATAATAATATAATAATAATAATAATAATTTTTCCTAACATCCAGAGACATAAATTACATACAGAAAAGTGATCAATTTCTCATGTCTTTCCAAATGAAGTTCTGAATCAATTCTTGAGCTGTTCACTTTACTGAAATCTGAGAAACCACTAAACAAATAGTAATCTCTCTGTGGCCTACCCTTGCTCTTTTCTATCAAGACTTTCTTAAGCAGGTTGTCTAGGAAGACAGACAAGGCAGAAAGGCTGTGAATGGGAAGGAATTGATGCCACACTCACCGTGCTGCTTATACCCTGATGCCAAAGTTCCTGTTCCTTGTTGGGCCATTTTCAGCTGCCTGCCTGAAGGGGGAATTCTCCAGTATCCCATTAGAGCTGACGAACAGTCCACTCAGCGTGGTGTAAATACATAAAGGATTTATTTCTTCCAGTCACTGCCTTCAACCATGCCTAATCCATTCTTCATTTCTTGTCATTTAATACCATCTGGGATAGATCCCATAAATTTCCAGTCGCTTTGAGCCACTAAAACCCATTACACTTACTTTAAAGCATTAATCTCAATTTTGATTTTAATCCTTCCCCTCCCTTGGGATCTCTCTTGTGTGGTCTACATACAAGTCTCCCGGTGGGTTCTGTAGGACCCTCTACTCTGCGGTTGTCTGTCCAGGAGACCCAGCTGTTAACTACACTGCTTCTGCTTCTTTCATAATCACATTCTAGTGGCACAAACCTACAGCTTTGTATTACCAGAATTTTATGTTTGGAGCAATCATGGCCATGGGCAGGACAAAAGATTTGGATGCTGCCTACTTTTCACCATACTGACTTGGTCTTGAGCCAGCTTGCTTGTCTTTGCCACGAGTGACAGTAGGGTTGATCTCTCTCTGTCCGGTTTTCTGCCATCTCTTCTCCCATCCCCATCTCTCTTTTATGGCATTGATTTCACATACATGTAGGTAAGTGCTCTATCACTGAAATATATTCTCAGCCATATATATATAGCGACAGGTGTCCCTAAGCTACCGAGGCTAGTTTGAAATGCACTCTGCACTCTGCACTCTGGGTAGACCTTGAACTTGTATTTTCTGCCTCAGCCTCCTGAGAAGCTTGGATTACAGGCCTGTATCACAGGTCTAGCCTTGTTGACTCTATTTGGCTGGTTTCTTCCCAGCCCAGACAGAACATGCGCAAATCAGGTAATGGGGCTTACACGGGCACCTCGCCAGGGAACCCATCTTAGAGACTCAGTTTTTCCAGTCTTCTTATACAATACCTAACATAACCAGGCACTAAGTATTACCATTTCTATTGCTAGGTACTTCTACCTTTCCTCAGAGAGGAATACTGTGGCTCTAAGCACTCTAAATATGAAGGAAGCTCCTCTACTTCTTAAAAATGGCCGGTTTGATAGTGTTATCCTACACAAGAAGCTTGTTTTCCTACCATCTCTTCTGTTTCTCTTTGGGGACAGCAAATGGAGGGTAACATAAGGGCTAGAAGGTGGAGGAGACCCAGACACATGTGTTGTCTTAAGTAATGTTGGATGTGTGTGTTCGTATGTATTTTCATATGTGACTCCATGTCTTTAGGTGTTCATGTTGGTCACTAAGACACTCAAATTAGGACCAAGGCAGTAGGCACTCATAATTTCCAGGAACAATACATGATACTTTGGTGGTTCTACAAATTTGGAATGCCTGTGTAGTTAATACCATTTCAACACACAAAAGGAGCCACTCAGCACACTTTCATTTTGATGTTTAAGGTAATATAGTATTTGGCCAATTTTTTTTTATTTTAGCAAGTTCTAATATTGGCAATAATGTTAATTCTTTTTCTAAAATGCATCTTTAACACTTATTTTTTTATTTTATAGGTCTCATAGCTGGGCTGGAACTCACTATGTAGCCAAAACTAAGTTCAAATTTCTAGTTTTCCTGCCACAGCCACTCTGTTGTTGTTACAGTTATGCACCATCGTGGTCTGCTTAACATTTCCTTTAAAATGATATGGTGGCATATTTAAATTTCAATCTTAGTGATCCGAAATGAAGGGGACAGCACTAGCAAAGCTAATTTCCCTAAGTAATGTGTGTGCATTGAACACTTTGCATTACTACGTAAACACAGTAAGGACACATTATTTCAGATTAGTAGTCTGAGAATCAGATATTACTAGCTCCCTCTTGTGGAGCTGACTATTTTAACTGTTGGAGAAGAAAATGTATAGAACAGTGTTACAGCTGTCTCTTTTCCCAGACACGTGATGGCTTCGAATTAATTGTATAGTTTTTTTTCATAGACACAATATAGAAAAGATAATTAGCATATCAGAATGAATGCATATACAGATTTACACTCTAAGGGATTTTTTTTTTGGTTTTAGCTGGTATAATTCGACTGTCCTAATTTGAACTAGACCTTATTTAATTAAGTAAATTTATATTTCATCACAAAATATTGACCAGATTAATTCATTGCAATGTAAGTGAAATGCCCTATGAACCCTGTGGTACAAACCCCATGGGATCTTCATCTGTTCTTCTGCTGCGTCTGGCCTGTCAAAGACTATCTTGATACCCTTCGCCCAGGGAATGGTTCCCAGCCAGGTCGGAAGAAGTTCTCAACAACTGGGCAATCCTCCAAGAATTTCAGCAACCACATCTACCTCCTGTTTATGGGCATATACAAAAACAGCCCTACTTGCTCAGAACTGAAAGTAATTCTCGGATTGTAGAATTGTCAGGCATTCAAGAGACTTGATTGGAGGGTGGTCAGATGCCCAATTGGCACTTGGGAGAGCATATCCAAGTTTCGTTAGTTATTTGGATCTGATAATCTTTCCTGTTTCAGTTGATTCCAGGGCTCCCCTATCCAACCCAGCATGTAGCCTCTGAGTGAGCGAATTATTTCCATTGCTGTTTTTTAGTCCTAACATGGTTAAGATGTTTCTGCACCTTTCTCTAAAATTATACTTTTAAGAAAACCTTTGGAATCTTGAAAGGGGTAGTCCCAGTGTACACTGACAGCTGATGGACTATGGTAGTGATGGAAGACCCTTTCATCATTATTTCGTAAGTGGCCGTATTTAATTGGGGACTATATTGGCTTTCAGGTATGATGAAGGGGGCATTCAATGCGGACTGAGCAAAGGGCGATACACAAGGCAGAAGTACCTGCATCCTAGGGTATCACGAAGCACCCGGGAGCTAAGGGCAAGTGTGGCACTTGCGCAAACGAACCTTGGCTCTGTGTTTTGCTAGACAAAAGGCCCTGAGTGTTTGTGTCTCCTTTCACTTATAAAGTAAAAGTGATTACCACACCAGGCTTTTGTGAAAATTAAATATTACTAAATATTGGCTGCACAGAGCATGGAGCCTGACTTAAAAATGACTCGTTCTCAGAAAGGGGAGGAACAATATAAAAAGTGGGGTCATGGCAGGAAGTCTTGTTATCTAAGACGTTAATAAACAAGGATGGCAGATGACACACTAAATAAAAATTTCTTGGGTATGATTATACTATGTCCATTCATTTTCTCTGATAGTATATTACCTTGTGAATCAAGAAGCGATATCTCAATATTCCACACTATTTTGAAAAATTTTGATCTTTGCTTACTGTTTGGGGCACTCATTTCTCAAATTTGGATTGGCTCTGTGGAAAATCCTTAACTGACCTGGAATTTACATCTGTGTGAAAGAATGATGTGCCATGTATCCCTTTCTGTTGTTCTGGGGGCAGTTTTAAGTGAACTTAGCAAGACCTTAAAAAAAAAAACTTAGCCCCAGGTTGTCATGGAGTGGAGAGGACTTTAAGTAATCTTGATAGTTAATGGTTAACTATTTTAAAGTAATCTTGATAGTTAAGGGTTAACTACTAAATAGTTTAAAGTCAGTCATGGAGTTGGTCAGGCCTACAAATGGATGCTCACAGTTTATGCTGGAGATTCATGTATAAAGATGAAGATCTAATAGCATTCAAAAGATGCAGAACTAAAGTCGAATTTTGGAGGCTGGAATTTGTAATTGTTAATTGAAGTGGCGCCATCATGTGGTGCGAGTAGAAACAGCATGCCTTTAGCAAGCCATTACCGCAAGCAGCAATTTCTTTTCAGTTTTTAATATATTGCTTTCAATAACTTGGTTAATTCACAACTCAAGTAAATTAATTCTTTTTTACTTTAAATTTTTATTTCTTTTAAAAAAGAAAACAAACTATCTCTTTTTCATTTTATGTGCCAATCCCAGTTCCCACTCCCTCTCCACTTCCCCTTCTCCCCTGCCCCACCCCATCCACTCCACAGAGAGGGTAAGGCACATTGCTTTGGGGAAGGTCCAAGGCCCTCCCTACTAGATCTAGGCTGAGCAAGGTATCCATCCAAAGAGAATAGGTTTCCAAAAAGCCAGTACAAGCAGTAGGGATAAATCYTGGTGCCACTGCCAGTGGCCCCTCAGTCTGCCCCAGCCATACAACTGTCACCCACATTCAGATGGACTAGTTTGGTCCTATGATGGCTCCTTCCCTGTCCCGCTGGAGTTGGTGAGTTTCCCATTATCTCAGGTAAACTGTTTCAGTGGGTGTCCCCTTCATGGTCTTGACCTCTTTGCTAATATTTTCACTCCTCCCACTCTTCAACTGGACTTGGGAGCTCAGTCCAGTGCTCCGACGTGGGTCTCTGCCTGTTTCCGTCAGTTGTTGGATGAAGGTTCTATGGTGACATTTAAGATATTCATCAGTCTTACTACATGGCAAGGCCAGTTCAGGCATCTCTGCACTATTGCTTAGGGTCTTAGCTGGGGTCATCCTTGTGGATTCCTGGGAATTCTATAGTGTCAGATTTCTTGCTAGCCTCATAATATCAAAATATCCCTTTTGTTGATCTCTGTCCTTCCCGCATCTCATCCATCCAGTTCTCTCTAGTTCTCCTTCTTCCTCCTTCTATCCTCCTATCTGCTTCTTCTCCAGCCCAAGATGTTTCTTCTTTTGCTAACACTCTGCTAAAGGGAAGCCCCCCGCTCCCCCCACTCCCCGCAGAAATGCAGCAATCTCCTCTGGCTCCAGCGAAAAGTTGTTACTTTTTACTGCCTGACCTTGCTTAGCTCCCCTTAACGACCATAGTAGCAAGGTTCTTCTGTTCTGCTCTGCCTTGCTGAGGCCCCCTAGGGAGCATCTCAGCAAGGGTTTTCAGCTCAGTCCCCTAAGGGACATCCCAGCCAGGTTCTTCAAGTCTGCGCAGGTAGAATGAAGATGTCACCCAAGACTCTTTTCAGAAAGAGATTTATTTGGGAAGGAGGAGTCTNCAGGGAGGGATTAATGGCAGCCTCTAACTGAAGGGGCAGAAAGGCTTATCTGGGGCTCCTTAGGGGTGGAGCTTTCTCAGGAAGAAGGGGGATTGATTAGTTTTTCCTTGCTCAGGGATTGGTCAGTTTAGTTTTTGTTGGAGTTACCCCAAAATATTTTATGTTATTTGTGGCTATTGTAAATGGTGATGTTTCTCTGATTTCTTTCTTAGCCTTTTTTTTTTATCATTTGTATAGATGAGGGCTACCGATTTTTTTGAGTTGATGTTGTATCCTGCCACATTATGAAGGTGTTTATCAGCTATAGGAGTTCTCTCTTAGAATTTTGGGGGGTACTTATATATACCACCAAATCATCTGAAAATACTGAAAGTTTGACTTCTTCCTTTGCAATTTGTATCCCCTTAACCTCCTTTTGTTGTCTTATTGCTCTTGCTAGAACTTCCAGTGCTATGTTGAATAGATATGGAGAGAGTGAAGAGCCTTGTCTTGTTCCTGATTTTAGTGAGATAGCTTTGAGTTCCTCTCCATTTAATATGATGTTGGCTGTTGGCTTGTTATATATTGCTTTTATTATGTTTAGATATGTTCCTTGTATCTCTGATTTCTCCAAGACCTTTATTATGAAGGAATGCTGGATTTTGTTGAATGCTTTTTCAGCATCCAATGAGATGATACTATGTTTTTTTTCTTTCAGTTTATTTATATGGTAGATTACATTGATAGGTTTTTGTATGTTGAACCATCCCTGCATCTCTGGGATGAAGCCAACTTGACCATGGGGAATGATTTTTCTAAACGTGTTCTTGGGTTCTGTTTGTCAGTATTTTATTGAGTATTCTTGCATCAATATTCATGAGAGAGGTTAGTCTGCATTTCTCTTCTTTAGTTGAGTCTTTGTGTGATTTGGGTATCAGGGTAACTGTAGCCTCATAAAAAGAGTTTGACAATGCTCTTTCTGTTTCTACTGTATGGAACAATTTGAGGAGTATAGGTATTAGCTCTTCTTTGAAGTTCTGGTGGACGTCTGCACTGAAACCATGGGACACTGAACATTTTTTTGTTTGGAAGACTTTTGATGACTGCTTCTATTTCCTGAGGGGTTATAAGTTTGTTTAAATTGTTTATCTGGTCTTAATATAATTTTGATATTTGGTACCTATCCAAAAAATTGTCTATTTCTTTAAGATTTTCTAATTTTGTGGAGTATAGGCTTTTGAAGTATGATCTAATGATTCTCTGGATTTCCTCAGTGTCTCTTGTTATGTCCCCCCTTTCATTTCTGATTTTATTAACTTAGATATTCTCTCTCTGTCTTTTGATTAATTTGTATAAGAGTTTGTCTATCTTGTTGATTTTTTAAAGAAATAGCTCTTTGTTTCATTGGTTCTTTCAATTGTTTCCTTTGTTTTTATTTTATGGATTTCAGCCCTTAATTTGATAATTTCCTGTTGTCTACTGTTCCTGGAGTTTGCTTCTTTTTGTTCTAGAACTTTCAGGTGTGCAACTAAGTCGTTAGTGTGAGATTTCTTCAGGTCTTTATTTAGTCAATTAGTGTTATGAACTTTTGTTTTAGCACTGCTTTCATAGTGTCCCGTACGTTTGGATATGTTGTGTATTCATTTTTGCTGAATTCTAGGAAGTCTTTAATATATTTTTTTATTGCTTCCTTAACCCAGGGGTGATTCAACTGAGCACTGTTTAATTTCTATGAGTTTATAGGCTTTCTGAAATTAGCATTATTGATGAATTCCAACTTTTAGCCATGGTGATCCAATAAGATATGGGGGACTATTCCAATTTTTTTTGTATCTGCTTTGTTATGAAGAACATGCTCAATTTTAGAGAAGGTTTCATGTGGTGCTGAGAAGGTGCATTTTTTTATGCTTGGGTAAAATATTCTGTAGATATTTATTAAGTCCATTTGAGTCATGACATCTGTTAGTTCTCTTATTTCCCTGTTATGTTTCTGTCTGTCTGACCTGTCCATTGGGGAGAATAGGATGTTGAAATCTCCTACTATTAGTGTGTAGTGTTTGAGGTGTGATTTAAACTTTAGCAATGTTTCTTTTACATATGTGGGGCATAGGTGTTAAGAATTGAAACTTCATCTTGATGGATTTTTCCTGTGGTGAATATGAAGTGTCCTTCTCCATTTCCTCTGATTGATTTTAGTTTGAAGTCTATTTTAGTAGATATTAGGATAGCTATGCTGCATCTTTCTTAGGTCTATTTGATTAGAAAATCTTTTTCTAATCCTTACTCTAAGGTAATGCTGGTCTCTGAAGTCAAGTTGTGTTTCTTGTATGCAGCAGAAGGTTGGATCCTGCTTTCGTATCCATTCTGTTAGCCTGTGTCTTTTTATGGGCAAATTGAGTACATTGATATTAAGAGATATTAATGACCAGTGATTGTTAATTTCTGTTGTCTTCCAGTGGTAGTGTTTGTGTGCTTTCCTTCTTTGGGGTTTGCTGGTGTGAGGTTATCTGTTGTCTGTGTTTTCATGGGTGCAGCTTATTTCTTTGGGTGGGAGTTTTCCTTCTAGTACTTTCTGTAAGGCTGGGTTTGTTGATTGCAATGTTTAAATCTGGTTTTGTCATGGCAAATATCTTATTTCTCCGTCTTTGGTAATTGAAAGTTTGTCTGGGTATAGTGGTCTTGGCTTGCATCTGTGGTCTTTTAGCACACCTGTCCAGGACCTTTTTGCTATCAGGGTTTCCATTGAGAAGTCAGGCGTGATTGTCATAGGTCTGCCTTTATATGTTACTTGGCCTTTTTCTTTTACAGCTCTTAATATTCTTTCTTTTTTCTTTATGATTATTGTTTTGATTATTATATGGTGAGGGGACTTTTTTAGTCTCTATTTGATGTTCTGTAAGTTTCTTGTACCTTCATAAGGCTATCCTTCTTTAGGTTAGGAAAGTTTTCTTCCATGATTTTGTTGAATATATTTTTCTGAGCCTTTGAGCTGAAGTTTTTTTTCCTTTTCCTATTATTCTTAGGTTTGGTCTTTTCATGGTGTCTCAGATTTCCTGAATGTTTTGTGTTAAGAATTTGTTGGATTTAATATTTTCTTTGACCAATGTATCTATTTCCTTTATTGTATCTTCAACACCTGAGATTCTTTCTTCCATCTCTTGTATTTTGTTGATTATACTTGTATCTATAGTTCCTGTTCCAAAATTTCCATTTCCAGAATTCCCTCAGTTTGTGTTTTATTGCCTCTATTTCAGTTTTTAAGTCTTGAACTGTTTGCTTCACTTGTTTGTTTTTTTTTCTTTGTTTTCTTTGCTTTCTTTAAGAGATTTATTAATTTCTTCCAATATTTGTTTGTCTTTTCCTCCATTACTTTAAAGGAACTTTTCATTTCCTCTTTAAGGGCTTCTATCACCTTCATAATGTTATTTTTAAGGTCGTTTTATTTTGCTTTGTCTGCGTTGGGATGTTCAGGTCTTGCTGATGTTTAATGGCTAATTTCTGGTGGTGCCATATTGCTCTTTATGTTGTTGAATGTGTTCTTGCACTGCCTTCTGCTTGTCTCTTTCTCCAATGGGTACAGGTGGGGCTGTGCCTCAAGAGGTCCCTCTTCCTCTAATTAGTGCAGGAGGATCCTGTGGCTTACTTAGGTGGTTGCTCTTCCTCCAGGTGATTGCTCTTCCTCTAGGTGAAGCTCCTCTGGTGGGCAGCGCCAAGGCTCAGGTGTGGTTAGCGCCAAGGCTCAGGTGGTTGCAGTGGGGTCCAGAAGGGACCCAGACACTCACCTCTCTAGGTGTATTCAGGGCCAAGACTCAGGTGGTCACAGATACCGTAGGGGATTGTTGTGATTGTGGGGAGGCTGCTCCCAGGTCTCTGGGGCTTCACTGGTTTGTGGTACAACAAAGGATGTGTCTCCAGGGTCTAGAGCCTAAAGGGTAGGGCCTTCCCGCTGGGGACCCAGACACTCATCTCTCCAGGTGTGGGTGGGACAAAGGCTCTCTCTGGTTGTTGCAACTGCCTTGGGTGGGGGTTGGGGGTATGGGGAGTCTACTCTCAGGTTTCTGGGGTTTCGCTGGGTGGCAGTGGGGTGCGAGATTTGCCTCCAAGGGCTAGGGTCTAGAAAGTAGGGCCCTCCAGCCAGGGATCCAGATACTCACCTTTCCAGGTGGGGATGGGTCCAAGGTTCTGGTGATTACAGATGCCTTGAGGGGGTGGTTGGGGATATGGGGAGGCTGTTTCCAGGTCTCTGGGGCTTCCCAGTTTAGTGATAAGGTTCCAGATGTGCCTCAAGAGTCTAGGGCCTAGAAAGTAGGGCCCCCCAGCCAGGGACCCAGGCCCTCATCTCTTCACACATTGATTTTCATATGGTGAACCATACCTGCATCTCTAGGATGAAGACTACTAGGTCATAGTGGATGATGTTTTTTATATGTTCTTGGATTTAGTTTGCCCGTGTGTCATTGAGTATATATATATATCAGTGTTCATGAGTGAAATTAGTCTGTAATTCTATTTCTTTCTTTCTTGAGTCTTGTATGGGTTGGATATCTGGTGGCCTCATAGAATTTGGCAATGGTTCTTCTGTTACCATTTTTGTGGAATAATTTGAAGAGTATTAGTATTAACTCTTCTTTGAGAGTCTTATAGAATTCTGCACTAAAACTGTCTGGCCCTGGGCTTTTTTTGTTTGGAAGACTTTTAACTGCTTCCATTTCCTTAGGACTTATTGATCTATTTAAATTGTTTACCTGGTCTTGATTTAACTTAGGTAAGTGGTATCTATCAAGAAAGTTGTCCATTTCTTTTAGATTTTACAATTTTGTGGAGTACAAGCTGTTGAAGCATGACCTAATAATTCTCTGTATTTGTTGTTACTACGTTATGTTGTATTTTATGTTATTTATGTTATGTTTCTATTTTATCGATTTAAACCCTTAATTTATTTCCTGCAATCTACTTTTCTTTGATGTGTTTGCTTATTTTTGTTCTGGAGCTTTCAGGTGTGCTGTTAAGTCACTAGTATGGGACCTCTCCAAATTCTTCTTGAAGGCATTTATTGCTATGAACTTTTCTCTTGGTACCACTTCCATTGTGTCCCATAAGTTTGGGTATGTTGTGCATTTATTTTCATTGAATTCCGGGAAGTCTTTAACATCTTTTTTATTTCTTCCTCAACCCAGTGGTAACGCAGTAGAGAGTTGTACAGTTTCCATGGGTTTATAGACTTTCTGTTGTTTCTGTGGTTGTTGAAATTCAACTTTAATCCATGCTACTCTGATAAGATACAGGGAGTTATTTCCTATTTTTTTCTTGTTGTTGAGACTTGCTTTGTTTCTGAGTATATGGCCAATTTTTGAGAAGGTTCTATGTGGTGCTGAGAAGAAGGCATATACTTTTGTGTTTGGGTGATATGTTCTATAGATATGTTAGGTTCTTTTGAGTTATAACATCTGTTAGTTCCATTATTTCTTCTTTGTTTAGTTTCTGTCTGGATGACCTGTCTGTTGATGAGAGTGCGGTGTTAAAGTCTTCCACTATTATTATGTGAGATTCTATATGTGATATAAGCTTTATTAATGTTTATCTTACAAATGTGGGTGGCTTTACATTTGGGGCATAGATGTTCAGAATTGAGACACCAACTTGGTGGATTTTTCCTTTGATGAATATGAAATGCTTTGCTTTATCTCTTTTGATTAATTTTGGTTGGAAGTCTATTTTGTTAGATATTAGAATAACTGCACCACATTGCCTCTTAGATCCATTTGATTAGTAATTTTTTCTAACCTTTTACTCTGAGGTAATATCTGTCTTTGAAGTTGAGTTGTGTTTCTTGTATGCAGTAAAATGTTGGATCTTGTTTCCATATCTACTCAGTTATCCAGTGTATTTTTATTGGTGAATTGAGTCCATTGATATTGAGGGATATTAATAACCAATGATTGTTAATTCCTGTTATTTTGTTGTTGTTGGTGGTGGTAGTGTGTGTGTGTGTGCCTGCCCATGCTTGTGTTTCCCTTCTTTAAGTTTTGCTCATGTGAGATTATCTATTGCCTGTGTTTTTATGCATTAGTTAACTTCCTAGGGTTGGTGTTTCCTTCTAGCATCTTCTGTAGGACTGAGTTTGTGAATAGATATTTTTTAAATTTGCCTTTGTCCTGAAATATCTTGTGTTCACCATCTATAGTGATTGACAGTTTTGCTGAGTATAGTAATCCACGGTCTCTTAGAGTCTTCAAGGCACCAGTCCAGGCCCTTCTGAATTTTAGGGTCTCCATTGAGAAGTTAGGTGTGATTCTAATAGGTCTGCCTTAATATAAATATTTTACTTGTTTTTTTTCCCCTTGCCACTTTTTAGTCTTTTGATTACTATGTGTGTGAGTATTTTCTTTTATGATCTAATCTATTTGGTGTTCTGTAAGCTTCTTGTACTTTTATAGGCATGTCTTCATTTAGGTTAGGAAACTTTTCTTCTATGATTTTATTAAATGTATTTTCTGGATTCTTGAGTGGGTTTCTTCTCTTTCTTCTATTCCTATTATTCTTATATTTGATCTTTTCAGTGTTCCAGATTTCCTTAATGTTTTATGTTAGGAATTTTTTTTTAGATTTAACATTTTTCTTGACTGATGAGTCTATTTCCTCTGCTGTCTTCAATGCTTAAAATTCTTTCTTCCATTTTTTTGTATTCTATTGGTGATGGTTGCATCTATAGTTCCTTGTTCACTTACCCAGATTTTCTATTTCCAGGATTCCCACATTTGTGTTTTCTTTAATGCTTCTATTTCCATTTTCAGGTCTTAAAATTTTTCCTTTATCTTTCTGTTTTCTTTTAGGGATTTATTGGTTTCTTCAATTTTTGTTTTTTCCTCATTTAAGAGATTTGTTCATATCCTCTTTAAGGACCTCTATCATCTTCATAAAGTAATTTTAAGGTCATTTTCTTGTGCTTCAGCTCTGTAGGATTGTTCAGCTCTTAGTTGCAGATGATAGTTGGGCCCTGGTGATGCCATTTTGCCCTTTCTGTTATTGTGTCCTTACACTAGTGTTTAAACATCAGGATGTGGGATGATTTTAAGTCTAGATGTCTTTTTTTTCTGCATTTGTCTTTGTTGGATGAATGTATTCTTCCTAGGTTTCTCTTTTCTCTCTGGTCTTCTGGACTAAATAGCCAAGAGCTATGGTACCAGCATTCCACAGCCTCTCGTAACATCTCCACCACCCCAAACATGAGCCTGTGGAGGATATTCCTGCTTCAAGCCATATCAGCAGGCTTCCCAAAAGGAACATATGGTAAACATTTTGTCCCATGATTAAGGGGGACATCAATCAATCAAATTAACATAAATGGTGAAAGTGACAAATTTGCCACAGCAAAATCTTAGGGATGAAAATTTAAGTGCTTGAAATGAAAAATAAGCTGGATTATAATAATCGTAAATTAGGTATTAAAGAAGAAAATTTTAGTAAACTTGAATAATGAATGGTGAAAAAGAAAGGAAGGAAGGAGGAAAGGAAACTAGAAAAGAACTGAACAGAGTGACAATGAGCATGGGGGCATCTTTAAGTATAAATAATATTTTTATATAACTATAATCCACACAGGAGAAGAGAAATTGTTTAAAAAAACAATAGGATGACTCAACTCTTCTAAATGTGACCAAAACTTCAAACCCACTTTTAATGAAGTCCAGTGAGCTCCGGGAATAAGAACAAAGGAAAAGCTCCTCCAAAACATGATATGCCTGAGGCATAGATACTTTCCAAAAGTATCTAGAAGGGGATGAAGCATATGCAGATACATAGAGAGGAATGAAGGAAGCTTATATGGGAATTAACGGAAAAAAATCACACTGGAGCAACCTTTCTAAAGCACCTAAAGTCATTAATCAGAAACTATCTAGTTGCTGGAAATGGTATTTGTCAATTACATCAAGTAAGTTGCTAATCCAGATGGTATGCCCACTGATTTTTGCTTGCTGGTTGACTAGTTGTAGATCTGGCCTTCTTTCTGCTGCTGTGATTAAACATTCTGATCCAAAACTCCTTAGGGGAGAAGAGGCTTTCTTGGCTTACACTTCCAGGTTACAGTTCACTACTGAGAGACATTAGGGTACGAACTCAAGCAGAAACCACGAAGGAATGCCGCTTTTCTGGCATGCTTGTTGGCTTTCTCCAAGGCTTCTGCTTACCTAGCTTTCTTCTACAGTCCAGGACCATCTGCCTCCCTAAGAAATGACGCCATCCACAGGTCAACCTGACCTAGACAGTCCCTCTATGCACCTTCTATGCAGCTTCTCCTCCCTGATGATTGAAGGCTGTGTCAAATTCACAGTTACAGCTAACCAGGACAGTTACCGACAGATACGTGTAGAATACACAACTAGTATGTTCAATTTGGCTTTGGTTTGAGGATGTTGGTGTTTGTTTTATGCAATTTGAAGCCATGTTATATGGCATATACTAATTTAACTTTCGTATACCTTCCAAAATTGAATTGATTCTCTTATTATATAATTTCCCTGTTTATTTAATATTTCTTATATTACAATAGCTCTTATTCCTTGTGGTCACTGTCACATGAACTTTCTTAGACAGTACTTACACCATGTGTGTATTTCCATCTTTTTCTTCTCCCCCTACCTGCTGTTTCCCAAGCTTGATTTTTCCTGCATCAAAACTTGAAAATACCCTTAAGAAGAAGGTTGTTTCATGACATGTTTTTCTTCTCTAAAGGACCATAACCTTTGCTCTCTGGTATATGAAGGCATTTGTTTAGTATGTCTTTCCTGATTTTATGATGTGTGCATGTGAGAGAAAGAGATAAAGCTTGAAACTAACTTGCCCATCATGAGCTGGAATTTCTCCACCTGCTGCCTACCATTCAACCTTTCCCCACTGTCTTTCCTCAAGGCCTCAATTCCCTTGGCTTTCTGCCATTTCTTTATTTGTTTGAACTTTATGCTGTTGTTCATTTCACACTAGGTTTTCAGAGGGAGAACAGGTAAAGGCATGTGCCCAGGCCGCCATTAGATTTAGAGAATTCTGATTTCGTTAGAAACCCTCGAGTGCATTGTGCTGCAGTTCTGCGTGAAATTAGACCTTTCCACCCATGCTTGCCTTTTTCTTCCTTCCCAGTCCTCTCTTCCATTTTCATAGCAATGTTTCCTAGAAGGATTTCCTCACTAAACCACTTATACACAAGCTCCAAGTTCAGGTTATACATCTGGAAAGCCAGGTTTAAGATAGTTTGGTATCCCGTATATTTGCCCATTAAGTTAAAATATGTTTAATTCTATAAGGATTGCACTCATGCTCATTAAATTTGTTTGTAAATTTGAGTAGTTTTGATATTGTAATGGTCTGTGTTTCATTTTTAAAATTATAATACTTTGTTTTCTATATGGGTAAAGTTTGTTATGAAGAAAGTATCTCCATGTAAACTAACTATATAGTTCCAAAATTATTCTATATTTACCTTTATATTTGGACAATAAGTCATTATGTAAGTTTTGGTTAAGTTCCTCTTGCAAAGCATTTTAATGATATTATTTTCTGTCTGCCAATGCTAAATGTTACTAAGAAGAAATCACAAGTGAGGTCAATTTTTTTCTTTGTCTAAATAGCTTTGCTTATTCTTGCTGGAGATTATAAGGATGTTTATCATAAAAATTCAATACATGCCAGGCACAGTGGCTCACTCTAGGAAGCCTATCATTTGAAAGGTAGAGGTAGAGGATCTCTGTGAGTTTGAGGCCAGTCTGCTGTATATAGAGAGTTCCAGGCCAGTCAGAGCTCTATAGCAAGACCCTGTCAAAAAGAAAAAACCAACACAAATATGCAAGGTTGTCATTATACATTAGAATACTTCCATATTTTATTAGAACACACAGTATCCTTAGAATACCACATAAGTTCTTCTTTTACTTGGCAAAGTCACCTTCTCTTACAACTTCCAGTGCATGTCAGGTCCCATTTGCTGTTTTCCAAAGACATAGATTATCTGTATATTCTGTGATGTAAACATCCATTCTACATTTATTATGCTCTTTGCAACTATTTAGCACCTTTCCTTTGTTTAATCTAATCGCCCCCGGTGCACCCTTCTTATTTGGAATTCAATACATAGCCACAAGCAACATGGTGCTGCTTAAACTTAAATTGAAATTATAAGGCCATTAAAGTTCACCTCCTTGCCTGCATTTATGCACATTTCCACCAGGCAGCAGATACCTGTGGCTGTGCTGAGGGCCACAGGTGCGGAACACCCCAATTATTTCACAGACTTGTGGAGACAAAATCTAGAGCAGAGCAGATTTCACCCTACAGGGTATGATCCCTTTGGAGGTCGAATGACCTTTTCACAGAGGTTGCTTAAGACCATTGGAAAATACAGATACTTACATTATAATCCATAACAGTAGCAAAATTGCAGTTTTGAACTAGCAATAAAATAATTTTTATGGTTGGGGATCACTACAACATGGGTAATTGTATTAAAGGGTCACAGCATTAAGAAAGTTGAGAACCAATGGTCTAGAACAATAAATGACAACAATGATATTTCATTTGTATTTTAATAAGCTCGCCTGAAGTTTACAGAGTAAAACAGATGCACTGATCAGTCTTTAAGACCAGGCAGTTGTGACACACACCTTCAGTCCCAGTAGCCACACTAGCTTGCCATAGAAAATGGCCGGTAGTGGTGCACACCTTTTATCCCAGCACTTGCCACATTTCTGGGGTGACTCCTGCTGTAATTCTAGCCGCAGCGGGTTCACATGTTCCAGGGTAGAGGCTTGAGGATTAAAAATGTTAGGTAGGAGAAACAGAGATAAGAAAGGATCACAGAGACACAGAAGAGTAACAGGATGGCAATTCAGTGCCTCCTGCATACTGAGTTCTGAGTACTGACTTCACCCATGTTTAATTTTCCATACATTTTTATACCCCAATACAAAAAGGGGGGATGAAAAAAGATTGCTTTAACCTTATACAAAGGACAACCAAAATGGTTACTTGCCCCAGTACTTTGAGACATCAAGCCTTATTTCTTGAGAAAAGGATTCATTTGTTTAGTTAGTGGACCCATTCTAGACTAAGTATCTTGAAAGCAGCCACTCCCTAGGCCAAATCTCCTATTTCAAGAGAAGGAGAGTATGACTGAATTCTCTGACCTTTGGTCAGGGTGGAGTGGATCTATCTGCAGGGGCCACCTTAATGTCTAAAACAGCAAGTAACAACACCCTAGGTCAGGGTGTGTTTGCTTGAAGTTGTCTTCAAGGACTTTGAGTAAGCTCAAACTCTCTGACCTTCAGACAAGATGGACTAGGCTCACATTTTTGGGCCTCCACACACTAGAGAGGAATATAAGATGGGAGGAGACAGCTGCCACACCGTCTCATTCTAGATTTCTGGAGGCAGGATCATTATTTTGGACTGAGGTAGAGGTAAGAGCCATTAGCTGGCTGTTTTGCTTTTCTGACCTTCAGGTTGAACCCCCAATTTCTGTCGCTGGGTTTTTATTAATCATGCTACAACTGACTCTGATTCTTAACGTGGTTTTCTTATTTAATGTTTGTTTCTCAAATGGTATCAGTATTTCCTTTAGAATTTCATTTCTACTTTGTGGTTCTGTATTATTCTTACTTGCAAATCTTTACATTTATTTATTTGTGTGCGTGTGTGGGTGTATGTGTGTTCATGTGAGCTGTAAGCAGTAAGTGAAGACCAGAGGACAACCTGCATTCATCAGTTTTCTGCTTCTATGGGGTCTGCGAATCAGCGTAAGTCGTCAGGCTTGGCGACAAGAACTTTACTCACTCAGCCATCTCATCACCCTGGTTTTGTCTTATTCCTGATGTATTCTTAACATAAGTTTGAGTTTTTGTTACATAGTCCCCACTGTCCAGAGTGGATTCATTTCAAGACTGCCAATGAATGTCTCAAAATACATAATATCATATATATATATATATATAATTTGATAATTTCCCTTATATAAAAACTAATAATAACACAATTATAACCATATGTGATAATAACTTTCATAAATATAGTCTCTCTGACAGAACACCTCTCTAGCTACCTTTCAAGTGACAAGGTGATGAATGTGACAGGCATTGTGATGTAGGATATGTGAGCACATTACTTGGATATCCTGATGGTCACTATGACAACCAGGAAGGCTACTAAGTGACTAATAGGTAAGTGGATATACTGGCTGAAGGGAAAGTTTATGATTTACATCTCTGGAAAAACAAAAATAACCAATATTTCACCAAACTATTCAAAATTATGTACAAATGAAAAATTGTGATTTTTTTTCCTGGAAGCTTCTGTGTAATATTTTTGAACTGCACTTATCTACAGGTAACTAAAATTAAAAAGTAGGATCAGGAATAATGATAGCTATAGTAACCTTCCAGTGTAAACACACTGAGGACTTTTCCTTTGAAAAGTTTGCTTTCTGTCCTCTCTCCTGTCTCCTGTTGGCATGCTGAACACTTGAAAATGAGTTTTCCTTACTTATTTTTCACTATAAGAAGTCTCCCATTAGGCTGGTTTATATTTTGTGTTTCTTATTTTGTGCAAACTTCTTGAAAAATTTATCCTAGCCTATTTATTAAAATTATGTAACTCAGTTCTGCCCAGTAGCTCCTTGTCTTTTCTCTCTTATTTCATGAGCTATACTGCAAAGGTTATCAAAGATAGCCTATGGGACTAACGGGCTCACCTCCTGTTTGTAAATGTACTCTAAAAGCTGTGGGCATTCACTGCTCTAATTCAGTAATAGCATGCCTTCGTAGTAGGCATGCCTTTATAACATGCCTTAATGATAAATCTGCCTTTATAGTCATTTGTTTGGATTGGTGTTTGAAACTTTGGGTCACCTTTAAAGATGTATCATTTCAGGCGGATTTATGTAAAGCTAGCCTTTTAAAGAGTAACTATCATGCCATCAGGTTTTCAATGGCATCAGATATACTTTAAAGACACTAGTCCAGTGCTTACTCATCTTATATTGGCTTCCAGACATCTTCAGAAATATTCCCACTGATCATACATTCTGTTATACTCCAAGAGTTATATAGAGACTGGGATTTGAAGATCTCTTCTCTATAATTTTTAGCATAGCCTATGATTATAGGCCTCAGATGTTTTCTAGTCAGTGAAGCCAAGTGGCATTCCAGGGCGAATCCTTTCTAATATGCAGTAGATGACTGGGGTCAGATTTGATTTAATGACTGAAAACAGATCACAGAAATGTTTGGACAGGGACAGAAATAGGCTGTGGTTTAGATGTTTGTTGAATATACAAATATTCAGATTTTCAAAAATTCTCTGAGCTGGGTGTTGTGATGGCACACACCTTTAATTCCCAGCATTCAGGAGGCAGAGACAGGCTGATATCTGAGCTTGAGGCAGGCTTTGTCTACAGAATGAGTTCCAGGCCAGCCAGGACTACATAGAGAAACCCTGTCTCAAAAACATCAAAAACAAAACCAAACACCCCCCAAAAAAACAAAGACTAAAAACCAAAATGAAACCCAAGAAAACCAAATCTAAAATAGGTTGCATTTTAGAAACAGAAAATACATCTATTTATTTATCTATTTATTTTTTACTTGAGGCTCAGTTCAAGCAGAGGCTAAGCTGTTGTTCTGGTCTCCTTTCAGGCCCAGAGCAGGGGTTAGTGAGATGACAAGCATGGGTCAATTACCCATCAGGGCAAAGACATGTCCACAGCCAGCCTGATCTATGGAATTTCTAGACTGAAATTCCCTTTCCAGGTAATTCAAGGCTATGGCGGGGTGGAATATTTAAACTAACCAGCACAGCAACAACCTGTAATAGTAACGGAGGAAAGTATTACACAATATTATTTGGACAGAGAATGCAGTTACCTCTGTATTCAAAGTTTGTTAGAAACTCTATTGAATTTAAGTCCCTGGAGCCACATGAGTGGCCAGTCCCTCCCCTTAGAACCTCTAACTACCAGGTTTTACCCACAGAATACTCTAACTGACAGACCCTGACCCCACCCAAGATACTCTATCCCTGTTGCTTCTGTTTGTTTCTCAGCTGAGCAGAGGGAGCCACCTTCCTGTTTCTCCCCTCCCAATAAATCTGTGTGAGGTGTGTTGTGCAGAGTGACTTTGGAGTGTTCCTTGGTTCTCAGCTGCCAGGATATCTTTCCATCCACACTGTAATGCTTACAGTGAACCCTGGCCCTGTCAGACATTTCTAAGAAATCTTATTTTTGGAAAAGGAAATGCAGACTTTGAAAATCCTTTCCCAAGATTAAGTTACCTTTATGAAATCTTAATAGAGCCTATTGTGAAGAACATAAATACGCCTACATTTCTAGAATCATAGAATTTAGCCTTTAAAAAATCTGGAAATTAAAGTGTCTTTATCTGAACTCATGCTCTTATTTTTTTATAATTCATCTTATTTATTTATTTATTTATTAAAAATTTCCACCTCCTCCACTCCTCTCATTTCCCTCCCCCTCCCCCTTCCTTTCCAGTCCAAAGAGCAGTCAGGGTTCCC
>LOEQ01002194.1:44249-74810 GCA_001685075.1 Bramus lutescens | reverse complement strand
GGCTGGCCTCAGCCAGTGGGAAAGATGATCAGGTGGGACCCTGAACCAGGGTCTGGGAAATTCAGTGAATGTATTTTCTGGGTAAAATCTGATCCTCTCTGCGGGCTAAAGAGTTTAGGAACTGCTCTGGGATTACAGGACAGGGTATGTGTAAAGACCTAGTGATTCTGAGATAATAGGAGGCAAGCCTGCTCACGGGAGAGGAGTGGAGAGCATTCCAGATGAGGTTCAAGCCAGATGGCAAGGCTGCTTTCTTCACTGGAGAGGAGGAGAAAGACAATCAAGACAGCTGATGGGGGCAGGGGCTAGCCCTGCAACTGAGAGCAAGGGATAGCAGTGGGCAATGCCCTCAGTTTATTCTTCAAGGATTAGTTGGACAGAAAGGATTAGTTGCTTCCTGGTCTGTAGAGAAATGGAAACGTGTAGGTGCTCAGAGGCAATGAAGGGGAGCAGGGGACCCAGACCGTATCCGGGAACAGACAAGGCATTAGTGGCTTGCCATGGCCTGCAGTGCACACCTTTCAGGCCAAACATTTAAAGTGGCTGCTGTGAGGAAACTGAGAGAACCCAGAAAAGGCAATTTAGTAAGATAGTAGAGATAGGGGAAGGTGAGAGAAAGAGAGGCCAAGAAGAAGGGAGGGGGAAGAGGAGAAGTGAGAATGACAGGGATGAATTTAAAGGCAGTTGGAAGTTGAATCTGGATTTCTCTCGCTGTAGAAATGAAATTTGGCCAGTGTGGGAAGAGGCTATAACCTTTCTCTTCCTGTTGGGTTGTCTGCGTTCCAGTCTGATTCTTTGCCTAGCTCACACTTGAAGGTCATCTGAGATACAGGCAAGGGGGCCATAGGCAGGTAGAGAGCACTGCACAGAGGTCATAGCAGGTAGTGGCACAGGCCTGTGGAAAACACTTGCCAGCTTCCCACGTAACCTCACAGCTGGTGGAAACCCAGCCCACCTCCAGTCTTAGGAATGTCCAGGTCGGTGAGTTTGGAAAGAAAAAAGGGTTTGAAGCTAAAGGCCTTCCATTTTCTCATTCCTAATTTAACTGCCAATAAATAAAAGTAGAGCCGAGAGAGGCAGGCGGCCCAGATGGAGTTACTTAATCTTTTCTCTAGTTGCATCTTGTGACAACTTCTGCCTGTCATCTATGTTTGTTTGTGCTCATGGAAGTGTCACTTAGATTGTTAAAAGTGGTGGGTGATAGAAGTAGACATCCTGGTCTCTTGTCTGAATTGTCTGAGTATATTTTATTCTCGCTTGTTAATCCATATTGAAGACCTGTTGTGGTTATGGTTTTTTTTTTTTTTAGGAAATATATGAAGAACCAGCATCATCTTGGAAAAGAAACAAAGAGTGCTTCTGGGCTGCTGGAGATTAGTCACTGAATGTTTGGTGGTGCCCTAAGTCTTAAATGTGGCAAACAATCTCTTAGATGATACTAACGGAAAAATTGCAGAATGCATGAGCGTGTGGGACGAGGTGCTTCAGGAACTAAAGACGGGAAGAAATGGCTTGACTAAAATATGAGATATGGTGTCTGCTGGACCATCCTGTGACTAACTCCCAGTTGTAGCCAGCTCACAAGGATGGTGACCTTCCTTTTATGGTCAGCTGTCTCAGGAAGACCTCCCTGTCCCACGGGATACTGACAGCATCATTATCAGGCATGTTTTACAAAAGATCGGCAGGATCAGAAAGTCATTGTTAGTTTTGATATTACATAACTTAAACGTAAAACCAAATAAATCATGATTTTAAATAGCTTAAGAGTAGATTCTATTTGTTTATATTCAGTGATAATAGCTAAGGAATTTTATATTACAGAGACCACTATGACTTCAGAATCTATAATTATACAGTAAAACTTTTTATATTTCATTAGGTACCAGTATCCTTATGACTGTAAAAATTAGCACAAAATTGTTGCAAAACTAACTAGCAGCAAAATGGTTTGTGTTAAAATGGTATTTGATGTTTGAAAGTTGGCCCACAACTACTTAGGGAGATTATGTGATTATTTATTAAATTGTTTGGATAGTTTTCATAATGTTTATATGACATTAGCTTGTGTGAAGTTATTACTAAACAAATTAAATTTTCTACAAGATTTTTATACCAGACATCTAGTTTTTGATTGGTCAAGCTGTCATTGCAGGCTGAGTACAAAAGTCCAATACAATTTGTTGTGAAAATTTTTTCAGCTTTATTGACCTATATTTGATAAGTAAGATGTATTTAAGTTCTATAATGTGGTGTTTAGATGCTTGTGTTGTGATCATCACGACCTAGATGAATAACACATCTATCATTTCTGTAGCTTCAGTAGGGGGCGACTTCAGGTGCCTTCTGAGCCCCTAAATAATTAAAATCCCAGCATAGCTGGATGATAGACGTCATCATAGAATTAGCAGCATTCATAAGAAGAATAAAGACTACCATTAAACACTTAGATTGAAGCGTTTTTCTTTCTTTCTTTTTTGGTTTAAGAAATTTAGTAATCCTATTCATTATATCCAGAAAAACCACATATAGTTCATATATTCAACAAATGTTTTCTGAAAGCCGATCGTATGACAGATTCCCACCCCTGTTATCTTTGTTATCATGAGAAGATTGTCTTTCTTCATGGCTGTGAGCAACAGGATAGCCGTGCATCTTCAGGGATTTCTTGGTTACTTGCTCTCTGTTCCTTGGTCCACCCCTAATTATTGGGTCAGAAGGACACTTGGAAGAGAGAAAAATCTCCATCCTGCTGTGGGATGGTCTTTCTGTGAGTATGTGTTACTCTCATTGGTTGATAAATAAAGCTGATTTGACCTATAGCCAGGAAGAATAATACTAGGTAGGAAAGCCAAATGGAGATAGAGGCAGAAGGAGGGTGAAGTAGAGAGAGATGCCAGCAGCCACCCAAGAAACAACATGCCAGCAAATGGGCAAAAGCCATGGCAACTAGCTCTTACATTTAAATTAGCCCAAATCTATGGGCTAATTTAAATGTAAGAGCTAGTTAATAATAAGCCTGAGCCATTGGCCAAAGATTTATAACTAATGTAAGCCTCTGAGTGATTATTTGGAAGCAGCTGTGGGACTGGGTGGTGTGATGTGAAGTTGGGAGCATCACCCCAGGCCCTGGCATCCATCCCAGCCCCCTGGCCTAGGAGTGGCATTGGTTGGACTCCAAGTCCCAGCACGCCAGGTCTTGACCCCTCCCTAGGGGAGGATCAGGACTACTCCCACAGTGTATTTAAGTGGGAGCCCTAAGGAGGAAAACTTGGTTTCGGGCTTTGCATGTGCTCCCTATGCTCTTGGCCACCTGAGAGTGCTGCAATCATTAAAACATGGGAATTTTAATTCGATTTAATTTGGCTTGATTGAATTTCTGTGCGCCTATGTAGAGGATTTTTCTTAACAGGCTGGACAGACAAACTCTGTTTACACCATAAACTTCCACTAGTGATTTGGGGTAGTCTGTCTATCTCAGCCTTCTCTCACTTTGGAACCTTCCTTTCCTTCCACAGGTTTTAGCCTGCATCTGTGTCAAGAACTAGGTGTTGGAATCAGTTACCCTAACCCTGAAGACACATTAGGTTACTGGGCCACTGTGTATATGCCTAGGATTTTACACCTCTGATGTTAACGTTAATGTGGGATACTTTCCATTTCTAAGGTATCTCTACTAGAGCTTAGAGTGGTGGTGCACACCTTTAATCTCACCACTAGACAGGGTCTCTGTGAGTTTGAGGCTAACCTGGTCTACATTGTGAGTTCCAGGACACCAGGCTTACACAGAAAAATCTTGTCTCTAAAACCAATACCAAAACCAACCAAAAACAACAAAAAAGATTTACCATTCAAATGCTCTTCAAAGGTCTTTATTGAAGGTAACTGTGTTTTTAAAGAGCATAGAGCAGACATTAAAAATGGTGTTAAAGAAACATGCCTTCATTAAGTAGGCTTGATGCTGTGTGTGACCTGGGCTACTGTGCTTTTAAGTCTCCAGCATGAAAATGTAGGATTAGATTTGGACATGCTGGAAGAACCAGAATGGAGCACCCTTAAAAGTTTATAGTGCACAGCACTGGAATTCAAAGGGATCTTCCTTAGTCCCCAACTTCTCAGGAGGGGCAGAGTTAATTGGTGGTTGGGAGATTAAAGGCTGATGTCACCGTCGCATGTAGCCATTGCCAGCTGACTATTAAAGTCGAAGAGTAGCCTTCAAAACAAACCGCAGCCATGCTCTGGACTCTGACTGGTCCTGAGTGAGTTCCCTCAATTAGCTCGATAATTGTGAGCTTAAAAATTTCCAAACAAAACACAAAGGTAATAGCAGATGTTTAGTCACTGATGTAGCCTCTAGATTTTTATCTTTTGGATACGATCTGTAGAGTCACAATATGTCTTCAGCACGTTTCGAGACAGTGGTTAAGAAACAGTCGTTCGGATCTTGGTTTAGACTTTCTGAGTACAAACGTCTTGGCTAATAAGATTCCTGGGTGAGTTTTGAACCCAGTTTTCTCACTTCCCCTTCATGGTCCAGGCCTTGTGGACTCAACCATCACCTAACAGTCATTCTGCTTCTCTGCCATTTTCAGCCTAACTCATCTATGTTTCTATAAGGGCCTTCACATGGGTGCTGGGATCTCCCAGACTCCAGAGTTCTCACCTCTGCTATCCAACATAGTAGCATTCCTCCCCACCTCCCATCCTGCTCCAGCCATCGCTGTGACTGGTGTGAACAAGCCGCTCTTGCCTCTTCTAGATTGTTCTTCCTTGTGAGATTTATGTACCCTGCTTTTTGTCTTTGTTCCAGACTCTGAGTGTTGTTTGCACACAGAACCTTCACAGACTACCCTGCTTAAAAGTGGACCTCTGTCCATTTCCTCGGCCTAGGTTTTGTTATGGTGTCTGATGCCACCTGAAGTACGACACCCAGCCATTTATCACCATCATTAGCTTCAACTCCGTGAGATCAAGGGCTTTCTCACTGAACTGCATGAGCTTATAGCATTCGGCTAAATGTTTGTGGTGGTGTTAAATACTGGTGCTGTTGGTTTCACATACTGTCTCTCAAATTAAACACACCTGACATATAAGTTGTACCACATACAGATGTGAAAAAGCATCTGGTTAAACCAACCAGTAGGCAAAGGTAGCTAGCTAGTCTAGTCCATGGTGTGTTGTAATTGGTTGAATCATCCAGCAGAGGGCAGTAGATCTAGGCCTATAATTGTGAGTGACTTCAATCAAATTTAATACTGACCAGAACCAAAAGGTTTGCTTGTTCATTTTAGTACTAATATAGAACAGTAATTATTATACAGTAACCTGTATGGGACAAGATGATGGCTTTCATACAGGTTTTAAAAAGCCATTGATAAGAAGGAAGCCCTGCTCTGACCAATAAGCGATTTTCAATTATCTCTGCTTAGAAATGGAAAATTTGTTTGTTTTTTTTTTTGAGGGGGAGGAGAGAGGAGAAACAAAACCAAAGTTGGTTGAGTAGGGAGGTGGGAGGAGAGTCTAGGAAGAGTTGCGTACAGGGAAAGAGTGTGGTTGAAATACATGGTCAGAAAATTTTTGTTAAAATTTTTATAAAGAAATCATAAAGAAATAATATGGATCTTTCTGTAAAGAAAAATAAAACAAAAAACTAAAAACAACAATAACAACAAAATTTGTTTTCCAGCTTGTATTTTAAGCACATGTACTCATTTTTCTGTAGAAAGCTATACATTTTTGGGGTGGGAATTCACATGAAGGAATGCCTGGTACCAGAGTGGGAGATGTTTTAGCACTAGCGTGGATGGCAAACACGGTCACATTCTCCCTGCCGATGGCAGTCTGTGCGCTGGGGTCTATCAAGCTTCCTGTCTATCGAGCTTCCGGTCTGTTGGCTCCCATTCCTCAGTGTGTGTGAGGCACTGTGCTTTGCACATCGCGGCACATTGCTTTGATTGTCTGTCAGGCCACAAACTTAGGCTACTGACAGCCCGCGTCTTCTTAAATTGAATCTTGAATGTGTTCTAAAGCAAAAGGACTCCCTAAGACATTGAAATGTGTAACTTTGCAATAAAACCCCAAGTAGAGGAGCTTACTTTCAAAACATTTTTAATGATATTTAATGACAGGTTATGAAAATAACAATTTACAATTAAATAAGACTTTTCTGTCTGACTCTCGTGCTTTGATATCAGGAAAGTTCTTATTTATGTCAATTACTATAATTTGATTGTTTCTAAGAAACCAAATAAATTCACCAAATTGGGGTACAAACAAATACATTCATCTTATTTACTTTTGGAGAGAGTAAAATGGCAAAGCACATTTAGTTCAAACCTGCAAACATTACATCTCAGCAAGATTACTAATCCTGTGTAGAGGAAATGAGACACTCTCCTCTTTTAAAAGTAGACAATTCTACTATGTTTGTGCAATATATACATTTACATTTTGGCTTCGTTTGCCAAAATCAAGTACATACACTACAGTCTATATATTTACACATTGACTACATCTTTATACTTGAAAATTCAAAGTAGTAAATATTTTACTCCCAAAGTTGCCCCCATGTTGATCTTTTAACCTTGGATGTTTACTCTTTCATGTTAATGAAAATGAACCTTCCTGAATGTTCATAAAGGGCATAGTGCTTGGGGATTGTGTATAGAATTGTGTGTGCGTGTAAGGAAATGGATGAGGGAGTTTTGCTAAGAATCCTGCCTTCTCTTTAATGAAGTCTTAATTAGATGCTTACATGTTAGGTTACAGCCCTGTATCAAGATAGATGCAGCATAAGACTATACTTTATAATTTAGAATAATCACTGTGTGACTATCATAAATTGGCTCCAGTTTTCTTTATTTTTCACAGTTAAAGGCAAGGTTCACTGTCATAAAAATAACCCTGCTAGCTAGAAAAACACTGGAGCAGTTAGGCATTAATAGTTTGCTGCTAAAATGAGTGATGCATACTTTTAAATGAATTCAGTTCCTTTATTACTCTATTTAACCTTGCTGCTCTTTATAGAGCTGTGTGCTGAGCATGCAGGAGGCAAGTCAAGTGTTTTTAAGATCATATTTTTTTGTGATCCACCATTTATGAAATGGAAATTTTAACCTGACATCTTTTGAGTCCTATACTTACTGTTAAAGCAAAGATAGGGTTGAATAGACCAACCACATAACTTCCTTCCCAACCCTGCCTATCTGCCCCCAATAATTTCTTGAGAACATTCATCCTTGCTAAAAATTTCTTGAAAGATACAGGAGTCACTTAGTTAAGACTGGGTGTGGGGGACATTTGTTGGTGTCAGGACCCCAGGGGAAGATGCAGTCTATCCTTGAGTAGGTAGAAGCCAAGGATGCTGCTGAAAACCCTGTGAGGAGCAAGAGTGCTCCTCCCCTCATGAAACTGCCTGCTCCAGAATTACAGTTTTGCTGAGGTCACAACCCCTGGGCTAGTGTGAGAAATGGTTTAGAGACTGGGTCTAAGTCTTAGTCACAAGCCAGCCATACCCCTTAAAAGCTAATCAAAGCTGATGCATAGTAACCCTGGTTTACTGCCTATAGAAGGAGAGGGAGGCAGTAAAATAAAGGAATTGTGTGATATGAATACTCCTAAAGTGCACTAGAAAATGTGTGTGTGTGTGTGTGTGTGTAATAGTAGTAGTAGTAGTAGTAGTAGTAGTAGTAGTAGTAGTAGTAGTAGTAGTAGTAGGTTTGTGAAGGATTCTCTGTCAACCTGGTTTCTCCACTCCAAACTAAAATTTTGGTAAGAATGCCACAGTGCCTCCACACAGCTGTTAAAAGACTTGGACCCTGGATCACGTAACTGAGAGAGTACCTAGCCGGTTTTACTGTGCCTCCCTGACATTTGCAGCTAATATTTTTTCCCCTTTGTTTGGCTTTAATCAAGGATGAAGTAAGCCAATAACTGGTCCAATTGGCTCTGGACCACCATGCAGGGGCCTGGCCATGGGGACAGTAAGGGCCATCCATGCACATCCGGGCAAGCTGTTTTTCCTCTGACCTCCCTGGGTCCCATTCTTGGTAGTTGTATAGTAGGAAATCCTTATATTTAACTTTTAAGATTGAGTCACTGCTGAGCCCTAACTCTGACTTCCCCTTTCATAATGAGAACAATGAAGTTCCTCGAGGTTAAGGACTGGGCCAAAGCTCTATGCATATAGTGTGTGACAGTGGCTTCTACTGTTGTTCTGGGAACCGGTCTTCCTGGCTCTCTTCTGGAGAATGTATAGGCTCTGAAATAAGGTGCCAAGGGTGGAAAAGGGTGCGCAACTCCCTGGAGCACAGTCTGTTTACATCACAATGACTGGGTGCTTGTCCAAATGCAGGCCCTTGGGTTTTCTATCAGCCGGACCTAGTCAGAGTTTCTAGAGTCGGGGCTCAAGAGTTTTGCCTGCCTGAGTCAAGCATAGAGGGTCTGCTGCTGGTCCAGCCTGCAAATCCCTGAGCTATTCCGTTTACCTTCTGTATAACTGCAACAGCTGCGATCCAGGCATAGTCTTCTTACTGTGTAGCAGCAAATGAAAATAGCTCCCTAAAGTTGAGGAGTGTATGAGTAGCCACACAGATGTGTGAACTAAAGGGGACTTTCTCATCCCCACACTGTGGTAGTGTGTGGGGGCAGGTTGGGACTCGTGGTGTGGGAAATGTGGATGGATGGAAAGGAGAGTGGGTAACTACTGGGGGAAAAAGGCAGGCTGCTGGGGGCTTCTGTCATTAAGGGCAACAGGGAAGGGGAGAGGCAGTGGAGTCAGTTAGCAAAAGAAATTGCTCATCTCTGGCAAATCCACTAGCTCCCTTCCAGTTAGCTAATCAACTAAAAGAGAAATCTTGCTATTCCTAAAAGGAACGCTCCTCCTCCTTTCCTTTGTCAGGATGGCCCCAGCAGAGAGTTATATTATAAATTTGTTATGGTATAGGGTATTAGTAAATTTTGGTGCCTTGGCTTTTAAACTGTCCCTTCCCCAGCATGATGTTTGTGGTGTTTTTTTCAGTAATTGGTATATTTATCTGCACGTATTCTATATATGTATATACATATATATCATGTATTCTATATATGTATATACACACATATATCATATGTATTGTATGTGTGCACATATATATTATATACATATATAATATTATATATATATTCTGTATTTCTCTTGGCTATTCAAGCATATTTATAGTAAAGATAGTACTCAGAAGAGGCAGTCAGGACATGAAAGAAAGCAACAAGTTGTATGTATTTTTTAAAGATCCTGCTAAGAAGCATTCTGTGATTAAGCTGAGCCACAGCATCATCTCACCTTTTACTTGTAGACAAGGTCTCCTTAAGTTGTCTAGGATAGCCTTGAACTCACTGTACAACTCAGGGAGACCCCGGACTTGGACTCCTGTCTCAGCTTCCTGAGTAGCTGAAATTACTGTCCTGCAATAGCAGGACTCTTTTTTTCTTAAAAAAAAACTAGTTTATAAATAATATTATCATTTAAAAGTATCCTCTGTGGCAACCTTGGATGAACAGCATAAATTGAAAAAAACAATCTATGTTGTTTTCTCTCTTTTAAACAATATATATATATTATAATAATATATGTGGAAATACTCAGTATAATATAGATATATTATTTACAATATAATTTATATCACAGTTATATATATGTAATGCATACTTATATGCTATATTAATAATATAACATATATAATATGCATTATATATTATATGCATACCAGGTACTTTTCACTTCTATTGTTACTTTTAGTAAAATTAAAAAGAGCATTCCCCATGCACTTTCCCACCCCCTATATGGAAAATGTTACAATTTTCTTGAAGGCTGGTCATGCATAGACTCATCCTGTCTTCTTGACATAATAAATGTTAGCATGTAAACACTGGACTAGCCAGTTTAAAAATTACTTTTTTTTCTTTCTATATATAAAGTCTTTGGATTTTTTTAGCCTCAACCTCCACCCACAATGTCTTCATTCCCAACTGACCAGCAGTTTACTCTAGTTTGCCTATTAAATTATTTAAAACTGGATTGTCAAAGAAATCCGTTCATCACATAGTGTACCGTAGCTGGGATGTCGCCAGCCGCCATGCCGTGGTGTCCGCTGGGAGTTTAGCTGTTGAGTTCTGTGGTCTCATCCATCTCATCTGGGTTATGGCTCATTTTTTTATATTGTCTTTTGAAGAAGCCAAGCTGTAAGGTAACGACACAGCTGGTTACCACCCTGTGACTACAGTTACCTTGACTTGGTCATTAGCCAACAAACACATGTATCCACACCACACCGTGCCCAGAAAATACCAACAGTGAAAAGAATGACATCACCACCCATGGCTTGCTCATGGTTTGTTGCCCACTTCTCTGTAGCCCCTCTAGACTGCCTGGACATTTGGGAGGACTGGCACACAGACTGCAGACTAATGTCTTAGCATTCATAATTGAGGAACTTTAAGTTTCATTGTGTGAAACTGAATGTCTGTCATATCTATTTGAGACAAAATTTTCAGGGTACTAGGTGATAAGGAGGTTAAAAGAAAACTAAGTCCTTGTTGGTTTTTTAAAGACTTGCATAAGAAAGCACAAACAACCTTGCATTTCTTCTCTCAATGGCAAGAGATACTATGCCATTCAAAACAGGGGCCTTTGGGAGTACAACCCTTTAGCCATGAAGTTTTCTTACCTTCCACAAGCCTGCAACCAGAGCCAAGAGCAAGAGGATTCCAGCAATTATGCTTCCTATTATAACTCCTGTTGGTACTTCCTTTTTCTTGGTGGGTTTCATTATCATAAGGGGAATCTGTGAATGAATCACAATTGAGTTATCCATTTAGCAGAAAAGTAATATGGCCTAACACAGTTCAATAATTTATAAATATGACCCATAGTTCTAAAGGGGGCTATGACTTGTTGTCATGGCATTCGTCCCTCAAGCATCATGCAAAACACATTGAAGAGACAACCGACAGCTCAGGCAATGCACAACCTTTCTACTTTTTTCCTTCTGCTGTATTACTGTCTTATGGCTGTGCTGAGCTGAAGGCATCAGATGCTTTCCCTTTAAAGTAGACACTCCAGCTTCTGGTGCACATATTAAGTTTTTCTTTCTTTTTTCCTTTCCCTTCCTCCCTCCCTCCCTTCCCTCCTTCCTTCCTTCCCTCCTTCCTTCCCTCCTTCCTTCCATCCTTCCTTCCTTCCCTCCTTCCTTCCTTTCATCCCTCCCTCCGTCTGTCCCTCCCTCCCTCCCTTTCTTTTTTTGTAATCAAACGAGACCAAAGCATCCTAGGAATTGGGGCAAGCATAGCCTCATCCAACCATCCAAGCCCTCATTTAATAACTTTGTATCAGCTTTTAAAATATGATTTCAGTTTTATTCAAGTTTGATATAAAACACTGGAAAAGCATAACAGATAGGGTTTTACCAGGGTGAAGTTGACCTCAATGATGACACTGTCCTTGGGCATAGTCATGGCTTTATGCCCCTGTCCTATGGTGATCTTTGTGGCGTGGAGTGGAATGGAATACCTAGGGGCTTGAATAGTTACACTTCATATTCCTTTTCTTGGTTGATAAAAGGGGTCTCCACAAAAATATTCTTAGAGTTACAGAGCGAAAGGGAATGACAATTTATTTACTTGATACCATGTTAAACTGTAGTGACAGATGAGCTGCCTTTTTGTTTTTGTTTCTTGGGGTTGTTTTTTTTTGTGTGTGTTTTGGTTTTGAGAGAGGGTTTCTCTGTGTAACCATGGCCATCCTGGAACTTGCTCTGTCGACCAGACTGGACTCGAACTCAGAACTCAGACACTGGCCTGCCTCTGCTTCCTAAGTGCTGGAATTAAGGGGGTGTGCCACTGCTGCCACCTGGCAAGCTGCGCTTTCTGGTGGGATAAATAGGAATCTAGCTCTGTGACTCTGTTTCTCCTCATTTGTATTAAAAGCTAAAATGTTTTGAATGAAATTACTATAAATTCCACGCAGTTCACTGCTGTGTAGTAGTGCCGTACCAAGACTGGTCTGGAGCCCACCCATCTGATGCTTGGATCACCCTTGAGCACAATACTTTATTGAAGTGGGCCTTCATATCGGTATGTGCCAATATATTATTTGGGTTCCAAGTATTCCTCCAAAGGTTATCCAGATTATTGTTTGGATTAAAGAATAATTTCACAGACACAAGTAACAGTCAGTCTCTGCTATTAATTAGTACTGCTCATGGAAAAAAAACCAAGAGAAGAAAACTGATAGATTCATGAAAATGAAACTTTGAATATTCAGTTACTATCTTCAAGGGCTGCTTTCACGAAAGAAAGACTTTAGCAGCGTTTATAGACCCCCCCCCAAATGCTGCATCTTTATAGCGGGCTTTGAGAGCGGTCTATACTGCTCTCTCCATCACTAGGTTCACAGTGGTCTGAGTCTGGAGCCTGCACTTCCTTCCTTTGGCTCCATTTCTGGGTTTCCATGCCCAGCCTCAGCAGAGAGGGTGTGGGCTTTCACCAAGGTTCCCAAACCAAAGGCAGAAAAGCAGCCTCCATTGTGTGGAATGATTTTTCCAGGGACGAGAGTGGGGCAGCAGTGTTGGGAACTCAACACAGGCATTTAGAGAGGCCCAGAGTTCATGGGGCCCTTGGCTTTCTACCCGATGACATCCGACCTCGCGACGACAGAGGCCAACTGTCCAGCTGGCCTCGGGGGCAGAGTTGTGAATTGACTTCCAGCTCTTAGACAAAAGCTTGGGGAGGAAAATGCTCGGGGCTCTGCCAGCAGATTAGCTGGGCATGGAAATCCTGCTGTATCTAAAAATGGCACATGATAACCAGAGGCTCACTGCTAAGGAAAGTCGCCTCTGCCAGCTCCAAGAACAGACCGCCTTTGTCTTCTGTGAAGGGACAATTCTCCATAGCACTCTCCCTTTTAAACGAGGGTTACATTTGTAGTTCTTTAGAATGGAGGGCCGTGAATGGATATGTCACAGTGTCTGGTTATACGAAGAACTTGTATAAAAAGTTTAATAGATGCCTTATTTACATTCTCATTTATAATGCTCCATATCTAATTCATGATGTAAGGTAGTATATCTTAGGTCTTATGCCTCAGATCCTGACAGTTTCTCACAGCACACGAAGGGGTGGTACTGCTTGAGGCATGAACTGTCACCATGGTGTCCCAAATATGACAGAGCCCCTTTGTACCTTTTGGGTGGATCAGTCACTTCTAGAAAGCACTTCACAGCACAAGGGGTTAGGGCTAAGAGAAGACAAGTGTGTCACTGGACATTCTGAGTCGCAGTCATCCTGACCACATCTCAGTCTAACCAAGCCCAGGCCTTCAGGTTTTCGGCAAGAGTCTTCTCGATGCGCAGAGATGAGAATGGCCATTCTGTGCTTTACACAGTAGAATGCCTGTCACAGGGAGGCACACAGCACACTCACCGTGACAGAGTTGTCCTCAATCACGTACAGCTGCGGGTTGTGTGTATCAATTTCTGCGGCTGCTGTCAGTTGCAGAGTCTGGAAAGTCGACTGGAACACAGAATAAAAACATTTCACCCTTGTAGCAGTAAACACAGAAAAGCCGGTCTGTTTAAGGATGTTTAGTTCCTGGCGGAAAGTCACAAGAAGAAAACCCGGTGCTGAAGATTCATCCTTTGCATGCTTGAACTTGCTGTGAGGACTAAGCCTGCCCGAAGGTTGCTGGGCGGCCTTTGAAATGTGCACTAATTGGAGCCCACTGCTGCAAGTTAAACCAAAGCCCAGGGTGGCACCCAGACACGAGCCTTGGAAACACCTTCTTACATTATTCAAATTTGAAAGTGATTCAAATAGAAGGCTTACAAGGCCTTTTTAAAAGGAAAAGCTTGTCACTGTTAGTTTTCTTTAATGAAACTTGATACATGAAAGAAAATTACACATAATACTCTTTTACCCATACCTGAACAAGTCTCATAATGGAGCGGGACACCAGCATTTGATTTTCTTCTTCTATTGTATAAAATATTGCCATCTAAAAGTGTACCTGAACTTGGTGATACGTGCTGACTACAGAAACCTTGAGCCTTCTTACATGGAATATCACATTAGGAATGATTTTACATGTCCTAATCTAAGTGTCTTGATACTGTTTAGGATGCATGTATAAGGACATATGTGTATGATGATGCTGTAAGTAAGGATATACAGTAAGCTTATGTGTCATCAATTTGTTTATGGAAAAAGAGTCTGTTCATTGGGAACATGATGATGCCAATGTCATCAAGGTTAGTGTTTGCTACACACTTATAATTATGGGCCTTATAATTATGTGTGAGAGAACTAACATTCAGATTTTAGAGCCATTTTAATGGGCTCTGGCTATTAGGACTCCCTTGTTACTGTTGCTAGGGCATACGATTGAACATCTTCATGAAGTAATTCGCAAGACCATATCCAGGAGCCAGCAAGAGAGAATATATTTCCAAAAAGTGAGCCATTTGTTTCCTTTCTGCTGGCCCAGTCTCTGGTTACTCTTAATTTTCTCAAGATGGAAGATTGCATCATATGTTAACCCTAAACACTGATATTTTAAACATATGTTATAGGTGAGACATTAAGAGTATTTACGTGGTGTATGTGTGTGTGTGTGTGTGTGTGTGTGTGTGTGTGTAGAAAAGGCTCAGTGGTTAAGAGCCCTCACTGCTCTTACAGAGGACTTCAGTTCAGTTCCCACCTATAGCTCCTATTACAGAAGATCCAATTCCCTTTCCTGACGCCCAAGAGCCCCTGCATGCATGTGGTACACACACACACACACACACACACACACACACACGTATCCTTATGTTTTTACAGTACTGATGGGAGAAATGTAAAGAAAAGTGGCAGTCAGTGAATGTAGGCAGTAGCCCCTGTAGACTGTGTGATGAAATAATTGTTCTTAAAATGCTCATATACCCGCCCACACAGAGCTGGCTGTTCTTACACATGCCCAGCATTAACTAGTAGAGGAAGGTGTACTACACACACCCAGGGGAGCAGAATAGGACACTTGCTAATGTCCACCAAGGCTTTCCTTACAAAAGGCAGCCAGTGCTGTTGGGCAGCCCAAGCAATCAGTGTGTGATGAGACACTTGAGATGTTAGGTTGACATCCTTGCATCAGAAAAAGGAGTAGCAGGAGGCACCACCTAGTGAGCCCGATGCAGAAAATGAGACCTGAATCCTAGACCAGAGTGTCTACTTGGCTGTTAAAGTAGATGAAAGCAAGGCAAGGGTAAAGAGTTGGCCTCGTATGGAGGAGAAAGATGTGCCGGGCTTGACAACCAGTAACTCTGGAGGGTGCAACCATTGTGAAAAAGGATAAATTCTCCACTACTTAAGAACTTGGCTTTCACGAAGGAAAGGCTACCTCTGAGCCCATTGAGAGTCACTTTCACAAAGCCCAATGGTAAAAATATTGTAGCTTCAAGCAAACTCGAGGAAACCTAAAGACTTTTCACAGAGCTGGAGTAACAATATTTTGATGTGCAGAAGTCAGTTTTCCTTCCAACTTGGCAGAGTTTGTTACAAACATATTTGCTCTTCAGATCTAAGGAGCCAGGAAGCCACTCAGTACCAAGACTGAGTACCATGCTCAGCAGCTGGGAGAATGGTGGCCTCTCCATCAGCATGCATGACATTTTACCCTTAGAACTGTCCCAGAGGCTGTGAAGCCAATGCAGCTAACAGGCAAATGAAAGAGGACCGTATTTTCAAAAAGAAATCCCAACTCTGTAGTCTTCCGACTCCCCTAGCTCTGAAATCTTTCCCTAAACGTCCACCAGTATTTTCATATTATGTCTTTACATAATCTTACTGCTTATGTTTTGACTCCAGGGCCAAGGTATGAGGGTGATCTTTAATCTAACACAGAACTCCAACTCAGAGAATGAGGATTATAGTATTGCTGGTTGTGAAATGGTGAAAATCGAAGGACCAGAGTTCAGTGAGATCCAATGAGAGCCATACAGATCCCTGAGAGATCCAGACGAAGGTAGTTTGTGGGCGCTCAGAGCCAGCAATGGAAAAGGGCATAGCTAGCCATTCTGGCAGTCAGGTTCAAGGAGGTTAAGGTCTGCTGTATTTACATTGTTCCTGCCAAACTAAAGTCCTAGCTACCCAATCCCGTGCAGATAGTGCTATAATAGACTGTGGCCTGCCATGCAGGGAAACAACATTGACTATTGTTTGGGGGGATTTCTTTTTCATGAAGGTGGAAGTAGCCTAAGACGTGTATGCTTTCTGGGTTTACTCATCAAACTGAATCTAAGCCAGGAAAGCAGAGCATCTGCTTGTTTATTAATAGAAGGAGATGGACCCTTACGCTAGATTCATCTTTGCATAATTGAAGATCAATGACAGACTTGGCTGAGAACTCAAGGAGAAAGATGGCATGAACATGCCGATTCAGGTGTGACTACAAAGAGAACTCTGGGCACACCATGAGGGAGACCAAGGAGACGCGTTTCTGGCAACGACAGCAAAGGCATCCTTGGCACACCATTCATAGAGATGCCATGGGCGGGTGTGGGCATCTAAAAGGCAGACCTCTTGATGAGCTCTCCAGACGATTCTGAGGCAAAGCCAGAAAGGTAAGCACTGGAAAGGGGTGCGAACTTACTACTTTGAGTATGGTTCCTCAGACTTGTTTGGGCATTGCTGCCTGTAGGTAGGGTGCTATTTCACCAAAAAAAAAAAAGGAGAATTTCTGACAATGAAGCCGCATGCTTCCTTGCTCACCCTTGATGGGCCCAGTAGGTAGAGCTGAGACTTACAGCAGCGAAAGTCCTGTTCCAGACTCTGGTTGTCACATTGATAAAGTACTCCGATTTCATGTGAAGGTCTTTCAGCCAGCAGGTGATGTCACTGCAGGAGACGGTTCTGCAGTCCTTTCAGATCAGAGTCAGTGAGGAGGGGAGAGAGACAGAGAAAACAGGTGTTACAAATGCTAAAACTTTAGGAAAAGATAAAGCAGTGCTAGGCAGGACACATGGAAACAGGCACTATCAGGGGCTACTAGTATTTATAGCTACTATTATTTAAAGTAATTTATATTAGTACTTAGTCTACTAATATTTATAGCTATATATTATTAGTATTTATACTAGTTTATATCTTCAAGGGATTTTTGATAATGAGTTTCAGAATATAAAGAGAGTTGAGATAGCTTTTTCCCCACCATTTCCTGTCTGTATTTATAACCTCAGAAATAACAGAAATATGTGAAAAGAAGGGTGTTGTAGAATATTTGTTCAAGAATGCAAAGATGGGTTGTACTTGTTTAACTATATAAAGATGTAGTGCATATATTTTATGTTGCGTAATATTTGTGCAACCATAAAATGATGCGTTGCGTTTGTTTAATTATGTAAAGATGTGTCGCTGTTTTACCTTGCCTGCCTCAGGCACCCAATTTGTCTAACAAAAATCTTAACAATCAATAGCAAGGGAGGAAGTGTAGGCTGAACTTTGGGTCATGGAGAGTATGTAGGAGGAGGAATTTGGGCTCGAGGGATAAAGAAAAAGAGACAGCAGGGAGAGACACCAGGGGCCAGCCATACAGACAAAAGGAAGCAGGAAAGTTGGGCATACAGAATGAAAGAAGGGTAAAAAGCCCTGAGGCAAAATGTAGATGAATAGAAACAGGTTAAATTAAATTAAAAGAGCTAGTGGGACAAGCCTAAGCTACGGTTGAGCATTCATAATTACTAATAAGTCTCCATGTCGTTATTTGGGAGATGGTTGGTGACCCCCAAAATTTCCAACTACAAACAGGCACGACCTGTTCTTTATACCGCTTATTTTGACTATATACAACCTGTTCAAATATACTATTTATGACCATAAAAATGAAACAGTAACTAATTCATGTTATCAGCAATGTGCTAGGCAAGTAAATTATTGAACAGAAACAACATGTCGTATAATTTAATCATTAAACTTAAGGATAATAATTAATTTCCTAGATTGGAATTTGTCTGTAAGAGAATCCGTAGTTGTCAGGAGTTGGGGAAAGAGGGAGGTATGAACACAGAGCACAATAGGGCTTTAGGGTACTAAGCCACTCAATGTGCTGCCATAATTAATGGGCACAGGCAATTACACATTTTCAGTTCCATAGTGTGAATATTTGAAATGCCAACCATGAGCCCTAATGTGAACTCTGGCATAGGTGATGTGATCTGTTAGTGTAGACCTGTCACGACAAATGCATCACTGTAATCATGGGGTTTCGATAGCGGAGGAAGCCGTGAATATGTGAGAACAGGAGGTATATGGGAAATTCCTTTACAGTTTACATGACTTTGTTATGAACTGCTTTAGAAAGTAAAGCCTTTTCAAAACAGCTGTGAGGCCTAGAGAGATAGCACAGTGGATTAGAGTACTTGCAAGCATTAGGACCTGAGTTCAAGTCCTCAGCATCCACCTGAAAAGCCTGAGCTGGCTGTGGGTCCCTGCAGCCCCAGTGTTGGGGGAGGCAGTGCAGACACAAGCAGATCCTGAGAGTTCTCTGGCAATCTAGCCTCACCAAAATGGTGACCATCCAATGTAGTGAGAGACCCTGTCTCAAGGTAATATGAGAGCAGTCGAGGAGTGCTCCGGCCTCATACTCTTGTGAATGTACCATAAAGCCACAGAAGGACAGACAAGACACACACACACACACACACACACACGACACCATGTGCATATGCACACATACTCCACACCACACACAGGTGTACACACGCTGTACTATATATACAGACATACACATTGTCCACACAAACTCACACCATGCTCCCCCAACATACATTGTACACTCTTCATGTCTCTCCCACACATGCACATGCATACACACACACACACACACACAATCAAAAATCAACAAACGACAAAAAAAATCCTGAAAACCCAAAAGCACAGTCGATAACACTGACTTATATATGGCCAAAAGATAACAACATGGCTTATTTGGGTAACAACTTACATAAACATCTACATATTAATACACATAGAAAATGTTCTGTTTCAGCTTTTTCTGTTTAGTCCATCCATCACAATATAAAGAAAGCCAGGACAAATTCAATATCACTGATGGGGAAGTGTCACGGCTTGCTTGCGGTTTCTTGTTTACTTGCCCAGTGAGTGAGTCTGTGTCAAGAGCCATGCCATGCTAGCTGCTATACTAACCCTTTCCTCCCAGAACAGGGCAGAGCTGGGAAACAGACAGCAAGCACATGTAGTTTCTTTTTAAAAGTTACCAGAGGAAGTGGGCTCCGTGTACCGATTTCAAACCTGATTGCCTCCGTTGACGCTCTTCCCCTACTCAGCATCCCCAACCCTCCGCACTCTCCACCTCCAATAGCCTCTTTTTCACTTCCAGGTCCCATCACACATGGCCTGTTTATGCTTCAAGTTCCCAGCCTAAACTTGAAAATGTGTTTGCCATATCCTAATCTGTGCTTGACATCAAAGGCAAAAAGAACCCTTGAGAGTATTGGCTGCTGGGATAAAACAAGAGACCGGGTTCCAGGTGCAGCAAACAGCAGATTACTTAAGGCCAGTTCAGCAGGAACGTTGACCTCGCCTCACCAATTCTTTCATATGCTGGAAGTTCTCACTCTTGACAGTGACAGGAGAGGATGCTTGTCCTAACTTTAGTGGATTTATTTCTGCTGCACAGCTGATGTCACCAGCCTACAAGGAAGAAGACCATGTCAGACTTGGAAAGCAAAATGATGGACGCCATTCCTTCCAACCTGCCAGGAAGTCCTGCCATCATGTGGTGTATGGGAGGAGCCCCTAGGCTCCTTTCTCAGGGGCTCAGTGGCCAAATGCTTTGTGCTCTGGTAAAGCCTGAAGTATTTCAGTCAGCTGATGTGACCTGATGAGGCAGGCCAGCTTCTCATAGCCCGTCACAATTTCAGTGTGGTTTGTTCCTTGAAGTTCACACCTTGGAAGTATGGTCTGCAAGTTGGCAGTGTAGAGAGAACAAGGGACTTTTAGAGTTGGGTTCCAGTAGAACATCTACAGGCCAATTGGAAGGCTGTCCTAAAAGAGGGAGTTCAGAATTGTAGGCCCCCTCTAGTTTCCTACTTGGCAATGTACTCCTATTAACCCTTGCTCTTTCTTATACCGACTATCATAAGACCCTCACCAGATATGAAATGATGCTGGTATCATATCACCAAATCACAAGAAACACAACACAGGGCAACAGAAGGATATCTGAGAGGAGTCCCAGTGAGGGCTCAGAATTGGTAGTGTTGCAGACACCAGAGGCCTTGAACCGGACCAGTGACTCTGCAATGAATGCTTCCACATAAAGATATGTGGACAAAAGTGTTCACGCTTGGCTCACTGAGTCACACTACAGCTTCCATGACGAGATTTTTCCTTTCTTCATCTTAAAGGTTTTTTGGCGGGGGATTACAAGGGCAGAGGTTGGACACAAAGGGTCGGGGAAATGAAAGGGATCGAGAGGCAAGATGTTAAAGACACAAAGAATAATTTTTAAAAAATGGTTCTTTTTGTTCTTTTAAAGACTATAGTAAAACAAATACACTGTAAGTGAGTCAATTCAAGGCTTTTCCTATGGAATATTTTAGGAGTTTAATTTCTTGAAATCTGCTATGTATATTACAGAAATATTACTGTAAGACCAGCTAAGTGTTCACCTACAGGAAAGCCAATGTTAAGATGTTTGATTATGGCAGGCACCACCTCTTGGTCAGGCAGCATAGAAGAACCAGGGTCTGCAGCTTTCAAAGGGAAATGCCAGTGTTCTGGCCTTATCTTCAGATTCTGATTTCACTGCCTTGATGTTTCTCCTTAAAAGGTAACTGGGGACTAAAATGAATAGCCAGGGCTGAGTCTTACTGGGTGAAAGTCCCAGCCCGCTGCTTGAAGAGCAGCAGATCTCTAGACCTACAGTGTGCCCACAGTAGACGGAACCTCTCACTTCTCAGTGCTCTCTCCTAACAGGGATCTGATCACGTGAACTCCTCTCCTATGCAGAACAGAGATACTTAGGATAATTTCAGTCACGAGGATGCTCATTGTCTTTGGACAGTGTTCTGCTTATACCCTGAAGTCTGATGATGGTTTGCTGGGATCTGGGATGCATAGTGTTCCCTTTTGCTTTTCAGCTTTTAGGTGCAGACACAACTACCCTTTATTCGCGGCTTGTTTCTGTCCGTGTGGCCGGCTGTGTTCTCCTCACCTCATCTGTTTGCACTCCAGTCAGATACAGGAGCGGGTTCTTCGCCTTGGTGTACTGAGGAACATGAATGGTGACTGAGGCCATGCTTACTGGAGAGCTTCCCGTCATTACCTGTGGAGAGAATAACAGGTGAAGCAGATGCTGCCAGGAAAACCACCCCGATGCTAGCCAAGGGGCATGCAGAGTAGCAGCGTGGCATGGGCAAGGAACGGACCCTCACTAAAGATAAAATGTTCACCTAAAAATTAAAGATTATCAAAATTTCAGTGGTCACACACTCCCGTGCTCTCTTCTCACTGATGGGGGCTATGTTGTTAGAGTTAACATGTGTTACAATGGCTGATACTTGCACTCTTAATATTGTTGTTTACCATGAATTGATTAAAAAGCCTATAAAGCATGTGGTTACCATCCTCATTTTCTGAAACACAAATCTGGATAACAAATTGAGATTCTCTTGTCATTAAAGACGTGAAACTAAACTACAGAGTGGGGGTGCGCATGATGGACAATGGGAAATGCGTGGAGCCCGAACGGCATTGGCTCTCGGAAGCAGGGTCATTCCTACTGACTTTCCAAAGTCTCCGTGGCATTCTTTCCAAGTTAGCTATTTTTTTATAACTTACTTTCTCTCTCGCTCTCTCTTCCTCAGTCATACTCTGGGGCCCAGACTGGCCTTAACCTTACAGCACTCTCACCTCAGCTTCCCAAGTTCAGGATTAGAGGTGTCTTTCTTTGAATTTCTCTATATAACCGATGCCAATCTTTAGAATAATAGCTACTTATTCAGAGATACTTACAGTTATATTGCACTGAACTGGATCAGGGCATTTTAGATACTACTTAGCATTGCTGTCCAAAAGCCCTGTTTGTACCACGTACAAATGAGGAGCTTTTCAAACAGGACTGGTCTCCAAGCAGAAAGTACTGCAATGGACACTCACCCACAGTAAAGCCATTCTAGCGACGCCTTGCAGGTTAATCCCGAATATTTGCTTTCTCCTTTACCGAGGACACACACCTAAACATGAGTCCTTCTGCTTATCTGTCATCTACCACAATGTTCTCAAAGTGTGACATCCAAACCAGCGGCATCTGCAACATTGCCTGTGGGCTTGTTGGAGTTGCACACTGCCAAGCTCACTGCAGACCTTCTGAGCCAGCAGCTTGGGGATGAGGCTTAACTGCGTGTGCTTTAACATGCTCTCCTGTTGCTACTGTACACTCAAGATTGGCAGCCACCGGTGCATTGGAATTTTGGGTTACTTCCTTTTCATTATATTATATATGCCTTTATTTCATCCCTTCTCCTCCTGGATTGTCATCTTTATGACAAGCTTACCAACCTTGAGGGAGAAGATGAATTTGGGACCAATATCTTCAACACTGTTTATGACAGAAGGAGCATTCTCATCCAAAAAGATTTCATAAAAATTTATATTGGTGGATCTGTTGGGTGACAATGGTAAAACAAATTATTTTTGCTTTTCTGTTGCTCTTGAAGCATTATATTTACTTTACTTAAGTATCTTTTACATTGGGATACCATCAAAATGCTTTACTTTTACTTCCCAAAGCACCAAATGATTATTCTATTTTTCAAGCTTTCACTTTGAATTTGAGAATCTGTCTTTCTGCTTGACTGGTGTCTGGGGAGTGTAGTAATGGCAATGCTATCTACCACTGATGTTCTTTTTGCATGCACATATACATGCACAGATGCACACACACACACAAAATCTTAAGCCCCATAAATATTTGGAGTTTTTAATTATTATAATCATAATAGAGAAGTTAAAAAGTACCACATGTGAATGAATGTTAGATCCCACAGTCCAATGCACTTTTCTGTGATGAAAACAACTTCTTTTCAAATCATAGCCCTTCACTGTCTTTCTGAGAGGAGCCTATGTGTTTATCAGTTGTCAAGTTTCTGACATAGGCATAAAAGTATCACTCTAGAGCTGACAGTTGCATTGGTCTCCAGACCTTTGTTACATTGGCAAGGGTGTTGGAAATGTGGACACTCCAGCTTTGGTGGTTGGATTGGCTCTGTAAGTCAAGATTTATTTTTCACTTGCTGTGTGTAGTGCAATGACGGGAACCAGCTATTAGCTCCTGCAGTATTCATTAATCATACCTCTCCAACAGGGCGTGCATTTGTTTTACTAATCTTTCTCTAGTGTTAGACCAACTCAAATAGTTGGCAGTGAATTGGGAGTGGATTTAATTTGTTTCCATCATTGCAGAACTCCTCTTAAAATCCAAAGATTTTATTATGTGATCTTGACCACAAGATTTAGGATTCCTGACTAATGCCTGCAAGTATATAGTGTCCAACCAGAGGATTCCCCAGGAAACTGTGTGGAGACTTTCCATTTTCTCACTTATTCCTGGTGCCTTGAGGCTACAGTCCAACCAGGGCAGCTTCTGTGCATTGTGTGGAGTGAGAAGGACCTGATAGCTAGGGTAGGATTCTGAGAAGTGTGACACACATCCCTCTATACATCCCAGGGGAGAGTTTATCTAAATTATAGGATGTTCAGTTCATTTACCAGAAGAATAGACTAGACATTTTCTGAGACAGAATGTTTTCTATTTTCAGGGCACCTTGTATCTTTCTGCCTTATCTCTCTGTACCTCTCTCTCCCTCTCTTCCTATCTCTCTCTCTTTGTCTGCCCCTGTCTCTCTCAGTCTTCTAAGAAAGTTCTTCAAAAATTCCAAAAGGAAAATCTGTAGAATATATGTGGTAGTTGTCAAGGTTTTATGTGTATAAGGGAAAACAATGGTGTGTCAGCCATGTATGGAAAATGGGAAAACTGACTAGGAATTGAAATAGAAAACCCAGCTATGTATGCATGAGTTATCCTCTTTGCCTTCCATATGTTTATGTAAGTCCCTAAACACAGCCAACTCCTAAATTGATTGATAGGGTCTGCTTTTTGCATTTTAAGGAGATTCAATACTGTTCTACTTTTTACACAAGTTTCCTCTGGAGTGCTAAAGGGTTACAGTGGCATCAATCTAAATCCAGGAGGATACTGTTAAAAAAACTCTATTTACATTTATTATACACATAGAACATAATGGCATAGAACACAGTATTAAAGTGGCTACCAAGGGAGATGATGCTTAGGTGGGATTTTTCTCAAATGTTTACAGAAGGTTAAAGCCTTTTTGCAGTATTGTTTTTGATGGTTACACAAACAAAAATGTGAAACAACTTAGTATCTCATGACTACTGGGGTGGTTGTATGAATTAAGATTCATCCAGAAATAGAATAAATTAGATATGTATATCCTTCTAAGAAAACCACATAAAGATATAAAAGAGTGTTTTTGTATTCCTCTTTTAGTAGGTAAAATGTTGGTGTGTGTGTGTGTGTGTGTGTGTACCCTTGTACATAAAGTAACTGCTTGAACTGAAGATATTCCAAAACAGTCTTGCTAGTCATTCGTGGGGACTGTCATCAAAGTGTTGAAGAATGATAATCTCACTTTTCATTTTTGTGTCTTATTGTGATGTTTGCATTTTCTACATACATTCATGTAATTCTTTAAAAAAGAGAATCATGTCAGGGAACCATCTGATCATAGAATCAGGAGTCATGTCTTTAAAATCTCCATAACAAACATTTTTACCACATACCTTAATATTTTAAGACATAGACTCTGATACTAGAAGGCATTAGAATAAAAAATTACAGTCACAAAAATATATGGCTAAGATGTTAGTAAAAGTAAAGTCCTATTTTAATCCCACTTTTATTCTATGTGAACATTCCAGAAAAAAATAGACTTACTAAATGCGTCTAAGAGAATACAGGATTGTTTGCATTAGAAGGAGAAAGTTCAGGTGATGTGGCAATACACATCACCATAGCTTTGTCACCAATTACTTATTTTATCCAAGAGAGATTTGTTTTTTGGAAACTCGAGCTACTGATGCACTTATCAGGCTGGATAACTTGGGCTGTGCATCATTTCTGTGGGTGCCTTTGAGACTCACTGGATACGGACGTGTTCTTTCACTCTTTTCTTGTGTGTCTCAAGCTTCAAACAGGGTGGCATGAGTTCCTAGTCAGTTTTGTTTTGTGATTTATTGATTAGCCGTGTGCTCCATACTTTTATAGACAAGACTGCTAAGGCAGGAGCTGGAGAATGTGATTGCCGTATATTTACTAGGAAATGTTTTCGGGGGTCTTAGTTCAGAGAATGAGTTTATCCCATAACACCTGTAGGATTTGTGTGTTACCCATTTCCCAAGACACCTGCCTTTTGGGACAATTCAAGCTAACTGGTGTTGGCTGGTAACATTTTAACCACTGTCCTCAGCTTGACCTGCCTTGGGAGGCAGAAAAGGAAATAGGAAAGAAAAGGGAATAAAGCCTGGCTTCACGGATGACTTCTTCTGGAAAATCCCTCATTTCCTCCTGATTGGAAGAAAACCATCAGTAGTCACGTCTGGGGTTTCCCATTAAGAAGCTAGTCTTGGTGTAGTTTCCATATCAACTTAGTGAGCCTGAGACTCCATTTCTTACTTGTTGTGCCCTTTCAATGTCTAAAACATGATGCTGGGGACCTCCATGTCCCAGAACAGGTACAGTATTGACATCCAGTAGCATACTATGAAGAGAGCAGTGAGAAGTATTGGTATCTCTCACAGCCTCCAAAAGTCTGTTTCAGCATCTTGGAATAGATTACAGGTACCTTCCCACCTTCAGGGGCATTGACCCATGACATGGGATGGAAACGTTTCTCCTCTGGTGCTGTTCTGAGTCAATAAACCTAAAGTGTTCATGTGTTCTTGGGCATCAGTTTGCCTGCATATTTTTAATCTAGTTGACAAGTAGGAATTAGATTCATGTGCTAAGACTGAACCAATTGTGGACTGTAGTCATGAGCTGAATGATCTATGTACCAGGGTGCTGTCAGGGGTAAAAAGCTACCTGCCCGTCTAACAGATTTCACCTACCGGGTTAAGTGAAGTTCGGCATCATACAGAAGAGGGATCTTAAGACTGACCAAATTGTCTGCTTCATTTGCTTCTTGGCTCTCACTATCAAAACAAGTATTAGAAATTACATAAAGAGAAATTTCTTAAAACCTCCTGGGCATAAGTTTATCATTGCACTGTGTCTTACCTGAAGGCCTGGAAATGAATGGATGCCTGATTCTGGAGGTTTTGAAGGTTGAAGTCGAAGTTGATGGTAAAAGTCACCTATACATGACATTAAAATTCATCATCTGTGATGTTTTAGAGCGGGACAAAAGTTCCCCAGCAAAGTGTGACTCTGAATTTCATGTCTTAAATTTTTAAAGTTTGTAGACTATTGCTGTCCGTCTTGCTCACCTGAGAGCAGAGGTCAACTCCTATCAGATGGCCAGGCCATCCAGCTACATTTGTCAGTTGGTCAAGCTTTGTGGTGATCTGATATTCACTTATAGCACTGTGACCAATGTTGGTCAACATAGTCACACAAAAGAGCACTGCATATTGTATGTGCACTTGGAAGAAGGTACATGAAGAAATGCTACTTTGGCTAATGATTTAAAGAGAATAGCTCCAGTGAGGGAGCCTCTTCCATATGTGGCTGGTTGTTGAGTGATGTCTGTTAAATGATGATACCCGGTAAAGACAGTGAGTACCCTCAGGTGTAGAGAGCCAGAGTTAGATGAGGCAAGCTGTACCTGCTCATCACTCTTTAAGGCAGGATATCCCACATCACAGGTAACAGATTTCTGCGATGAGCCCACCTGGCATGTTACTTCTGTTCCATCGACCTGAAGAGGACCAAAGAAATGAAAATTAACTAAGTGTGTGTGTTTGTGTGTGTGTGTGTGTGTGTGTGTGTGCATGTGCTGTGGGACAATGGTCTGTACCCTGTCAATTGTATTCTAATAAAATGCTAATTGGCCAGTAGCCAGGCAGGAAGTATAGACTAGGCAATGAGAACAGGAGAATTCTGGGAAGAGGAAAGGGGCAATCTGCTGTCATCACCCAGATGAGAATGCCTTGTTGATGAAAGGTACCAAGCCATGTGGCTAACACAGACAAGAATAATGGGTTAATGTACCATGTAAGAAGGAGTTAATAAGAAGCTTGAGCTAATAGGCCAACCAGTTTATAATTAATGTAGACCTCTGTGTGTTTCTTTGGGACTGGACTGCTGTGGAACTGGGTGGGACAGAAAACTTGGTCAACGTGTGTGTGTGTGTGTGTGTGTGTACTCACACTGAAAGGTAGACAAGGACATCTTAGCAGTGGCATTGGTTTCTATTGGAATAGTTATTTGTTCTCAAAGCCTTGAATATCTTGTATTAGCCAAGCAGTTAAACATATTGTTATTATTGCCAACTCTAAAGAGACACTCAAGAAGCTAAAGGATTGGAGAAATGTGCACTAAGATGCAAATCAACGTTTGTATTTCAGAAGCACAAATATCTTTCATATAACATTCAGAAGCCTTATATTTAGTAATTTAGTAATACTTTTTTCATAATGTTTTTGAAATGCATATTTTTAAAAGAAGAAAAATACACATTGGTGTTTGTATTTTAAATAACTAGCAGATTTTGCCACTTTTCCTCAATTCATTTTGTCTTTAATGTAAGGGCTGCTGTCTGGCACAAGCCAGTTAACATAGGTCAGCCCAGGCATGGAATTTTAAATCTATGAAGTTCACATTAACTTGAAACATGCAGAAACTTTTTTATATCCTTTAATCAAGCAGCCCAGTTGAAAAATAGCTTTTCCCTTCTTTTTTCTTTTTCTCACGTCATGGCTGGAGAACAGAGGAATCAGCATGGGGCTCTCCTGGTTAAGTATATTCCTGCTTTAGTCATCAGGTCAGCTCGATAGAATGGTTTTGCAGGAATGCACCATCCTGGCACCAGAAGTAGCAGCATTGCAAAGCTAGGACTATGCTGTGGGACTGGATGCCACTGAGCAAGTGCATCACATCTGTCCAGCACAAGACAGGCAGGCTCCTCACAGCATAGAAGGCTGGAGAAGTTACGAGCTGCCACTGCCAAGGCCTGGGGTAAAGGAAAAAGTGACCCTTGCTGCAAACAGAGCCGCCCTAGATTTGGAGCCAGATTGCATTCTCAGGAGGCTTCACTAACTGGAAGCCACAAGGTAGGACTGAGCATGCCCAGGCCATGTCTGAGTTTTCTCAGACAGCTTGAAGGACCCAGAGGTTGGAGTATCAGAGACAGCAAGTGGCAGAGAGGAAGGGGCAAAATGCTGTGTGGGGGTGGTGGTTAGTGGGAGTGTCAGGAGGCTGGGGGGCAGTAGGGATGAATATGTGTTTGTGTTGGGGAGGGGTGGGTTCCTTACATACCGGCATGGAAAAAGAAGCAAAAAACAAGTTCTCAGAAAACTCAGCCTTGATGGCAGTGTTGTAGGCACTTTCCCCTCTGTTCCTCAGTGTCACTGAAACCGTTAACCTTTTGTTCTGGTTGCTGACAATAAAGGGTTGGTTTCTGTTCAAACATGAAAAGAGAGACAGATAAAACCACTGAAGCTGAAACTACCCCACCATCCAAAAACTTTCTTGATTCAAGAAATTCTCTGCATTTATTCGATGATTATTTAATAACAAAAGACTTTCTTCATAGTAAAATGATACTGGCAAGTAAGCAAATGATGCTGGACTTCATCCTTGGTAGCCTTTAATTATTGCAGGAAAGAGAAACGCTTAAGGCCAGCAGTTGGTATTTCTCATTGCTTTACTCTTAGGAGAATGGTAGAATTGAAATTCAGTTTTAAAATGTCCTAACTACACTCTGAAAACTTCCTCTGTAGAAAACAAACCCAAAATTTTGTCTTGAAAGAAGCGATGTAATGTGCCTTTTATTTCTAAACTCTACACAGGAAGGTAAAGGGGAACATACTGAATGGCTGGAAGCTGCTGGACATCCAGGATCAGGTCAGAGATGCAAAGTCCATCGCTGCCACATTCTTTGTAGAAAGGGATCTACAACAAACAAAGGCATCATCCTCTTGGACACTCTTGGGTTGAAAACGAAATAGAACAGAATGTATACAATATTATCCTGTTTGCCTACAGGTCAAAACCATGAGAAACCAATGTTTGAGAAGCTTGTGCATAGTTAGCAAAATTTTAAAGAAACAAATATGGCAACATACAAGATTCAAGATGATAGTTCGTCCGTTTGTGTGTTTGTTTTTATTTTGACCCAGGGTTTTTCTGTGTAGCTCTGGCTATCCTGCAATGTGCTCTACAGATCAGACTGGCCTTGAACCCAGAGATCTGCCTGCCTCTGCCTCCTGAGTGCTGGGACTAAAGACCTGTGCCACCATGTGTGACTTGTAATAGCTTGTTTATGGGGAGTTAAATTAAAATAGAGATAATGGAGAGAGACGAACAACTTCACAGGCATCTGAATTTTTAAGTGGGTGTTGAGCACAAGCAGTTTGGCCTGTTTTATTCTTTATTTCTTCAAGAAGCATTTGTTGAACACCCATGGTGGCTTGGTACCTCTCGGGGCCAGAAACAGAGTGTGGAAGAAGAAATCTCTACTTTGTGGGACTGAAATGCCCGAGAATTGTGAGCGTCATTACATTTAGACTGCATCCTTAGCACCTTTAACACCACAGCAACTGCGGAAGCCATTAGCCAACCTCGACTTGGGAAGGGAAAGGCACACTCACGCTGAAGACTTTGACAGTGTCAGAATAGGCTTCAAGGGCAGGGCTAGTGCCAGGGTTTTCCAAACTGATGTCCACACGCAGATCCAAAGGGTTGACCACGTCAGAGGGCTTCTAAAGACAGGAGGAGGGTGATGATAGATAACTTAGTTATAGGAACTTAAAAACAAAGTCTGCAAATGTGAATAAAGTGCCATCAGTTACAGAGAAGAGGCTTGTTCTGATGACCAAGACTTCCTCTTTGGTTCCAATTCAGAAACCGAGGTGACTCAATTACAGTAAAAATCTGAAGCAGCAATTCTTCCTAGGATGGTAAATAATTTCATTATTCACACATGAGTAATTATAAGTATTTCGATGATACGTCCTATGTCAGTGCCCAGCACTTGGGTGGTCTTGCTTCTCATTCCTAGTATCTTCTTTCTTCTTTCTTCTTTCCATGAACACTGTAATTACATGGGTAACTTGATCCCATAGTAGACAAGGTCAAGAAAGAACAGAAGCCAAGTTTCTTCCCTGCTCCTTCTCTTCCCTCCTTCCTGTCTGGTCTCCTCACCTACCTCTCAACCTTTTGTTCTCACCCACTCTTAGCTCCTTCTCTTTCTCTCTCTCTCTCTCTCTCTCTCTCTCTCTCTCTCTCTCTCT
>LOEQ01002194.1:0-35770 GCA_001685075.1 Bramus lutescens | reverse complement strand
AGAAACCCTGTCTTGAAAAACCAAAATAATGATAATAATAATAATAATAATAATAATAATAATAATAATATAAACGATTCAAAGCAACTATGCACAAGATTTCAAAATATGAAAATGGATAGGGTTTTAATCTTAGAATTGATGATTCCCTATTGTGTGATGAGGTTTACAAATAAAATTTTCATTAATCCATGTCACAAGAGACCAGCTCCTAAGCCAAGATTAAAGGAGGTAATAATCCTCTTTTCTGTACCTGAAAAACCTACATAAGATTTTTGGTCCTCTGTCTCTACTTTTTCTCAGTTTGGGGACTGTCACGTCTTTCCAAATCTTTGACTTAAAAACTTCTGGTGAAAGACTAATATCATGAATGAAATTAAAGTAGATACAAAGCACAAGGGAGCCCGTTGATTTAGATCTTACTCATGCTGGACAGTGACATAATTATAATTATATTATGTAAATATAATTATAATTTCCACTTCCTGGCGGAAAACGAAGTCGCTGTCATTCCATGAGAAGACAGGCAACACTAAATGATTCTGTGCAAATGAAAAGACATTTGCATATAAAAGCTTTTCCTTCAGACTGTGTGCTCCAGTATGGAAATATTTAATGGCTTTGCAAGGTAACAAAGTGCCTCAACCAAGAAACTTGGGTCAGTGTGATTCTCTCTAGTTTATAGTAGTTTCATAAAGACTCATTTCTCCAACTGGGTTAGATAAAGCGTTAAGAGATAGTGTTGCTGGGGCTGGAGGGGCGGCTCAGTGATTAAGAACACTTTTTGCTCTTGTAGTGGACCTGGGTTCATTTCTCAATACTCACATTATTTCCCAGCACCCCATTATTTTAACTGCTTCTGTTAAAGGGTCAGTTTTTATATTAATATACAGTAAGTATCAAACATAGAAAATCTTCCAATGACTAAGCACAGCTCTCCCTGACCCCTATACCTATCTGGTTTCCTATGTCAACCACTGTCTTTCATTTGCCTTTCTTCCTGTCCTTGCTGAGCTCCAGATTCCTGCTGAAATGGATTTAGAGTTCTGGCTACAAGTTGGAAAAATGATGCTTTCTCTCTTTGAGTCAGCTCAGTTTTATGGCAGGGATCTGAAATTCCAAGAGTTGGACGTGCACCTAAATGTGACACTAAACACTGAATTTTTTTGACAAACTAATGTAGAAAGCATTCTAGGTCATCTGGAGGTTGCTGGAGTGGCTGGGACAAGTGGCTGAGATGAAGAGGTCAGCATGCCCAGTGGTTGCTATCATTTCAAAGAAATGTCACAAGATGCTTTAAAAATGAACCAACATTTATAAGTATGTGTATGCCAAAAATTATTTGTACTTAAAATGACTTTATGTGACTAGGAACACATACCCAAAGATCTCTCATGGAAAATAGGATACACTATATATTAAGCTCCATGCCTTTTAATGCATTTAAAAAAATTGTAACAATGATGATACATTGAATCTGATTAAATACATGCCACACTATACATGAAAATTAGCAATTATTCCCAAATAATCAGTGTCCTTCAAATTTCAGATTAACTTATTTATCAGTGCTAGAGTCAATTAAGCTGTCTGTTTAATGTTTATTTTTACCTTTGTGATTGTGAACAGGTAGACTTTTCCCTCTTCTTTCTTGAGGTCATTCATGTACATGGGAGCCCCGACTAAGAGCACGTCTGTAATGGTGTCTCTGTCCACATCAACCGAACACAGCACACTACCAAAATAGGAGCCAATCTGGAGTAGCAAAGCATATTAATCTCAGGAGTCATATAATCACATATATATTCTAGCACCTGTAACTCTGGGTATTTCTGATGCCAGTGAGCGAGAGGCCACATTCAGAAGAGGAACCCTTAATAGCCAAGGGCCACAAATAACCAGGTTCCCATGAAAAACAACACAAAGCATAAACTGTTGTAATAAAGATACCTTATCTGAACATAGGGAGGGGGATGGAGGGGTCAGGGAGGGGAGGATCATTTGAGTAGAAACTTAAGGACAAAAGGAGTTTTCTAGATGGAGGGAAACATGAACAACATAATGCCAGTGGCACTGTCCAGCACAGGTGATGTCCCCAGGAGGGAAAGATGGGAGAACTAGGTAGAGATGAGGCAAAATTAGAAGGGGGGGGCATCTGAATACCATTCCATCCATCGATATTCAGTGAGCACCTGTGCGAACATTTACTAAGGATTTAAAAATTAATAAGTGATTTCTTCTGCAACACTGTCAGTGTTTTTTTCCTCCTCAAAATAGAAAGAGCCTTCTTAGAACCACTAAAGAGGAAGCGAAAGCATGATCTAGTAGCTACATTGTGACCAGTTTGCGATTCTCTTACACCTATAAAATCAATGGCAATAGCAGGATCAGATTTAATCCCAGTGACTCTTCTGTTGTTGGGACTTAGAGAAGACATGAGTAAATTCAGATGACATTCACAGAGGAGCCACTCAGTACACAACAGTTTCCACTTCACCTACTCAACTGCCCACCTGCTCCAGTTATCCATAAAATGAATTTCACTCACTCAGTGGTGATATTTACCTGGTCCCCTCTGTGAGATTGAATCACTGTGACATTGCCATCCTTGTTAACATTGTACAGCACTATCTGGCCAGTATAATTTGCCCGTGGAGCACCCGCCACAAAGTAGACACCCTTTTCAGTAGAAATTGTAGCCACAGAATAACCTAGGAGAGAAGAAATTCTAGGTTAAGCACCACTAATTGTGCCAGCCAGAGAGGGTTTTCAAGGAAGCAGAGATGCTTAGAAGTCTTGGTGTTAGATGTGATGTCCTGACCTTTCTTTGTAACTCTGATTACCATAAACAGTACCTCAATATATGAAGCTATCCCTTGATCCTGGGTTGTTCTCTTCAACCACCTACAAGCCTGGTTAATTGCTAAATTTAATTGTCAACTTGATACCATCTACTATTACTGGAGAAGAGCATATCAGTGAAGGGCTGTCTAGATTAAGTGTTCCCCTGGACATATCTAGGGGGAATTAGGCTGCTTCAAGCATCCGCTGCCTTGATTTCCCCACAATGATGGACTATACCCTGGAATTGTGAGCCAAATAAATTCTTTCTTCTTTAAATTTCCTTTGTTAATGTATCTTATCATAGCAACAAAAAACAAAGCAAAGACACTGGCCTTTAACAAATGTTTAATGAATGAATCAATGAAATGGTAATGCTGCTTCATGGGAAGAACGCAGGTCCTGGAATTACAGAGTTCTACATTTGAATTCTGGATTTATCATTTGCTAAGCTGTTGAAATTGATAGACGTTATTAAGGTCACAGGCTCTCAAAAAAGTTTGGAAGGATGGAATATAATACCGCACAGCAAGTACTGAACATCATTGGATGCTTATCATATAACCACAATAACAAACAAACAATCAAAACCCCCAAGAACTCTAAGACACTAGTTAGTATATTGCCTTTTAGAAACAACTTCTGTTTTGAAGAAAACAGCCACGTTCCAGGAATATCTGCCTGAACAGATTTGTGTGTTTTAGAAGCAGTGGAGTTATTAACATCATCGAACATATGAGCTTAACAGACATCTACAGAGATCCATGTATAAACTCAGCTTTCCTTACCTATGGGCTGAGGCCTGACTGGCAAATGGATTGCAAACAGTTAAGCAGAGGACGGTTCAGTTCTGTTTAGCTGACCTGAGAGTTTAAGGAAGAAGAACCTGAGTTGTCGCAGCCCACCGCTGTTGCCTCACCTAAAAATGAACTGTGGTTCCGATCCTGCAGAATGTGGTCAAAGGCTTGCTTAGGGAAGATCAAATGCTCACGAGATGTCCCCTGCACAACACTTCCACTCCAGTCAAAAGCACCCACTGCGCCTAGCATCAAAATATCCTAAAAGAATAGAAGAAATGAAGATTGAGACAAATTGCTTTTAATGCAAAAGAATTAAGGCATAAACTATCAAAATTTAAGGAAATTTTCACAGTAAAAACTAAATATATATCTTAGAAAGGTTTTGATTTTACTGGAGAACAAGTCTACCCGTGAGTTTTGACCCCATTGGGGGTGCCCTTTCATAGGCGTCACCTAAGACTCCCTGCATATTAGATTATGATTTATAACAATGAAAATAATTTTATGATTGGTGGGTCATCACAGCAAGAAGAATTGTATTAAAGAGTCGCAGCATTAGGAAGGTTGAGAACCACTGGGCTATGCTGTCTTGGGAGAACTTTTTATAATGCATTATATAGAAATCTTTGCAATAGGCCATGGTACAGGATGGATGCATAGTCATGTTCAATTCAAAGGCACATATTTGCAAATGCTGTGCCTTTCAGAACTCATGGAAGAAACAGATGAGAACTTCTCATCCCACACATTTACAGGAAAGGCTCATGATGAATATGAGATACACTAAAGCAGTAGAAAGTGCTGACCTCAGAGGAGCAGGAGGGGGGTGATGCTGTTCTTCCCTAGCATGTCCTGGGAAACCCATGACCTGTTGCATTTTCAACTCTCTTCTTTGTACACTTGCGGTATGAGTTGCATGTTTGGAGGGGCATGCTTGTGCACAGAGAGGCCAGAGGAGGACATTGTTTGCATTGCGCTATCCCTCTCTGCTTCATTTCCTTGACAGCGAGTCTCTCAGTGAAGCTAAAGCAATGATAGCGACCAGCAAACCCCAGTGCTCCTCTTTGCTATGTGCTTCCCACAGGAAGGGTTACAGATGCAAGGGCAACCATGGGCTCCTTCCTGAATTGTGGATGCTGGGATTTGTACATGTGATCTCATGCTTGTCCAACAAGCTCTCTTACCCGCTGAATTACTGCTCTAGCCTTCACAGTGTTTCATTCTTCTTTTCAAATGTTCTGGCATCTGCATCCCTATGTCCCATGTGTTTATTCATAGCACAGCCAGAAAACTCACCTGCAGCTGTGAGTCAATGTAGCCAACAGAAAGCAAAGCCTAAGTCATGAATGGGGAGGACCAAGCAGCTCAGGGGCCTCTGCATTGGCTCAAACTCAATTTAAATATCAAAGGCTACAAGTCCTTAAGAACACAGGTTTGATCAGAGAAAGGATGTTATTGTCAAGTTTTTTTTTTGATATAAGGAAACAAGGATATGATGATGTGGGGTCAAAAAATAACAAATATGGAAAAACGTATCCTATTCCGAGGAAAAAAATGTAAGCATAATATAAGCACAGACTCTAAGCTGGGGGTTTCAGAATGGACTCCAGTGAATGGGCAGTAAACTCATGGAATTGTGTGGAAATACTTATTTATTTATTTATCTTTTTCTATAGGAATTCTTTCTTTTTTTTTTAACATCTCTAAGGGATGTTGAATCAGTAACATGAGCATCTTTTATTCCAGGCAGAGGAGGAGCTGTTCTTGGTCCTTGGATCTGCTTATCACTCTCTGATTTCAAATTAATTCCTAAATATTTCCAAAAATTTTGTACTGCTTTGTGTTTCATTTTCCCCCAGTGTTTTGGGCAGAATTCTGAGAACAAGAAATATCCCTTAGGTCTGTACCAGAAAGAACTCAAGCTAAGCTACCAAAACAGTGGACTTGGTTTTACAAATTGCCCATTTTCAATAATTCTCTCTCTCTATTCTTCAAAAACGATACCATGGCAATGTAAAATGTAACTGTGTCAGGGACCAAAAGGTTTTGATTCCCATAAAATTCTTATAAGGATGATGCCCGGAATTAGTAGAATGTCTTTGCCATAGGGAGCTCAAGGCCTTTATTATAAAAGGTATTTTCCTCTGACAGAGAGAAGAAAGAATTTAACTACTTTTTGTTTTAAAGCTTAGTAACTGGGCCCAGGAATGTGAATCACTGCTCGGGGGATGGCTGTTTTCCTAGTATGTCTAAATTGTTGTGTCTGTGTGTGTTCTGGCAAGTGGCAGTATTGGCTTAAACTTATCTGTTCGACACACATTTTGAGGAGAGTAGTCCGCGCTGAATCCCACTTGCGCCATTTCCATCTGGAAGTTGTCTCCTCCTTGAACAGTACCTGCAAAATATCATTTTCAAAAATTAGATTATTGTCAGCAATTTCAAATCAAATTTCACACATGGACACACACCTGCAAGTAAGCATGTGCGTACGCTTGCGTGTACACACACACACATTCTTATGTCAATATACAGCTATACCCTAGTGGATTCTAGGATGAGTAAATCATTAAGAAAGTGTCCAAAGAAGTGTTCAAAGTTGGCTTTGATCCCCATTAAGTATTAATTAACCTAGTGTAATATTTATGCCATTCCTGATATCAAACTAGATTAAATAAAGAAAGCACATTAGTTAGGGGAAAAACTGAGATCAAGATATTCTGTAAATTTATCTCTACTAGCCAAGAAACTATGTGACTTTTGCTTTTAGATATTCATGCTCCTGATGCACAAATACTTCAGATGCATTGGAAGAACTGGTGATTAGTTTGTACCATAGACTGGAATGAGGGTGACTTGTGCCAGCTGTTGGAAACCAGGACTCAAGACGAAAGAGTTTACTAGCTGGGAAATTTGTTTTGATCACACTGAAGCATTCAGTGGCTGTCCAACACCACAGAACTTTATTGGTAGGCACGTCCTTTTCACCATGGTTTGGGATGTTGTGTTTCAATAATGCTCATGAAAGGCAAGCCAAGTTCCTCCATGGATACTTCAATAGAACAAACTGTACTACTGTGAAGGCTCCTCTTGCTTAGGAGGTATAATAATTAACACTGAGATCATCCTTGTGGATTCCTGGGAATTTCGCTAGTGCCACGTTTCTTGTAACACCATAATGGCTCCCTCGACGAAGATATCTCTTTCCTTGCTCTCATCTCTGTCCTTCTTCCATCTCGACTAACCTATTCCCTCAAGTTCTCCTCGCCCACAGCTAAGACCCTAAGCAATAGAAGAGAGGGTGCCAGAACTGGCCTTTCTCTGTAGCCAGACTGATGAGTATCTTAAACATCACCATAGAACCTTCCTTCATCCAGCAACTGATGGAAACAGAGGTAGAGACCCACATTGGCGCTCTGGACTGAGCCCCCAAGGTCCAGTTGAAGAGAGGAAAGAATGAGAATATGAGCAAAGAGGTCAAGACCATGATGGGGACACCCACTGAAACAGTTTACCTGAGCTAATGGGAGCTCATCAACACCAGTCAGACTGGGAAGGAACAAACATAGGTCCAAACTAGTCCCTATGAATGTGGTTGACAATTGCATGGCTGGGGCAGGCTAAAGGGCCACTGGCAGAGGCACCAGGGTTTATCCCTACTGCTTGTACTGGCTTTTGGGAACCTATTCTCTTTGAATGGATACCTTGCTCAGCCTAGATATAGCAGAGAGGGCCTTGGACCTCCCCCAAAGCAATGTGTCTTACCTGCTCTGAAGAGTGGATGGGGGTGGGGTGGAGGGAATGGGAGGAGGGTAGGGAGTGGGAACTTTGATTGGTATGTATAATGAAAAAAGATAGCTTGTTTTATTTAAAAAAAACCAAAAAATTAATAATATTCAACACTGATTGCATAGAGACGGTTTGAGAGAGGAATAGTTTTATGAGCCGGGTAGTGGTGGCACACGCCTTTAATCTCAGCACTTAGGAGGCAAAGACAGGAGGATCTCTGTGAGTTAGAGGCCAACCTGGCCTACAAGAGCTAGTTCCAGGACAGGCACCAAAGCTACAAAGAAACCCTGTCTTGAAAAACAAACAAACAAACAAACAAATAGTTTTATGTTCCTCAAAGTCTTCAACAACAACAAAATGTCCCAAATCATTTTAAGTTGGCCTTAAATTACACTGCAATTACTGTTACTCATGGTCTTGGAGCAAATTTGCTACTACAGATGCCTTAGTAGTTTTGTGTTATTGCAGGAGACCTTAGTTCTTGGTGTTGATTTAAATAAGTCAGAAATACCACACTTCTGCAATAAAATTTGGGGAGGGTTAGAAATTTCTGGTGCACCATCAGAAGATCAAGGTTGGACTATGACAGTGGACACCTTTGTAATACCTTTGAAGGCAGCTTCTAAGGCAGGACCTGATATGTAAATACATGATTAGACACTGGCTTTATTCCTGAGTTATCTGGGTTAAGCTCCTGGAACAAGGATTTGGGTTAGGTGAGACATTTTTATCAAGGAGTGTTCCAATTCTCCAGGTCCTGACTGTTTGCATGACTGATAATTCTGCCCTGAGGATGTCACAAGGGCTATGGTAATGCATCATTAGAGCTACAATCAGGAAAATCTTTCCCCCAACTAAACTTCTGGAGATTGCAATGCATTTTCACTATTTTAAAGGTATGTATGTTTATTAGAAACAAATTCAAGAATATGTGGAATACATAACTTAAAAGAAAAAATCTATGATTGTGATAAATGTTGCCAGATTGTTCTCTCAAAAATTGAAAAAAAAATTGTCATCTTATTAACCATGTGTGAGCTTTGTACTTCAGAGACTTCTGGAAAATTAAACAGTATTGATGTGTTGTATTTTAGGTAAAACACAAAAGTGTTTGGAGTCATAGTTTTCTTCTGTTTGCTAATCACTTAACATTTCTCTTATAAATTGTTTATTCATGTGTTTTGTCTACCTTTCTTGCTCACATATCTGAGTTAGTTTTATGTACAGTCTATGAGCTAATATTCATATAGCAAGTACATTAGATGAAAATAGCAGTTTTTCCAACATAAAGTATTTGAAGGAGACATTTGTGAAAGGCCTTTTTACCTTCAATGCTGAAAATGTGCTCTCCCAGGGTCCCGGCCTTCTCCAGCAGGGCTGCTTCGTCGGCCACATTGAAAAAGTATCTCTCTGTTGGAGTACTAGCAATTGCTTTGATTTCTTTGATTAAATTCTTAGTATCAAGAGCATTTCTGTTTAAATACCCAAGAACCTTGACAAGAGAGAGAGAGAGAGAGAGAGAGAGAGAGAGAGAGGACAAAGGTCATTCTTCTTCTACTTCAGTTTCCCTCTGTTCATTGCAGTAGGTTTCTGATCATCATAGGGCTTCTTACAAACATTTCCACAGCCATTTCTTTAGCTGATAGGACTGGAAATCAGCAGCAAGCAGAGAGACTGTACAAATCGCAAACCAGGAAAGTGATAGAGTACCAGGCTGTGGACTCATCAACCCTCAGACGCGTCCTAACGAAGGCACTTACTGCTATGCCGAACCTCAGGATCTCATCATGATTGCATTGCTGGATCACTTCTTTCAGATTCGACCCATCGTGGGATTCACCATCAGTCACAACTACCATGACTTTGGTAGCACCGGGGCGCCCACCAGAAGCTGGTAAATAAGCCTCTTTTCTGTGACAGATAAAATTGCCCATTATTAACAGAAGCCAAGGCCTAGATCTCTGTTTTGAAAGAGAAACAGGAGATTAGCATCCTTAAGCACATCAGTCATGAACTATGTTGTGCTTTCCATGTTTTTCTGTGCAGTGCAAGCATCGTATTTAAGGACATTCTTCTATTTGTAGCTACTTCAGAGAAATATAAATAAATTTATGTTCAATAGTAATTTCAATATGTTTTATGGTGTGTGTGTGTTGTGTTTATATGTCCTAATTAGCTTTTTGTTGCTGTGATAAAACACCAAAATAAAAAGAAACTTGAGAAAGGAAAGAGTTCATTTGACTTATAGGTTATGTCTATCATCAATGGAAGCCAAGGCAGAAACTGAAAGCGGGAGCTTGAAACAAAACCTATGGAAGAAGAACTGCTTACCAGCTCGCTTCTCTGGCTTGCTTAGCTACTTTTATTATAAAGCCCATGCTTACCTGCCTAAGAATAACACTGCCCACAGTGGGCTGGCCCTGCCTCCAAACATGCTCATCAAGAATATGGCATGTAGTCATGTCCATAGGATAGTCTGATGGAGGCAATTCCTCAGTTGAAGCTTAATCCTCCCAGGTAACTGACTCTCTCTCTCTCTCTCTCTCTCTCTCTCTCTCTCTCTCTCTCTCTCATGTGTTTGTGTTGTATATGGTCCATATATGTTTCCATATATATATATATATATGCGCTCAGGTACACATACACGAATCTGCATATGGGGTCAGAGATCAATATTAAGTGTCTCTTTCTCTCTAGCTCTCCACTTTAGTTTCTAATACAAGGTTTCGCTGAACTTGGATTTCAACGACTCAGCTGGACTGCATGGCCAGCCAGCTCTGGAGTTCCATCTGTCAATCTCCTCCATGGTTCTGGGGATACAAATACATATCACAGCAAATGACTTATAAGTGGGTTCTGGGAATCCAAAGTCAGGTCCTCACACTTGTGGAGAAAGCACTTGACCCACTGGGCAATCTTTCAGTCCTACCCAAACCCTATTTTTCTATTTTCGTAATCAAGTTCTTTAATCCATTTTCTTATATTCCCATTATATTTGATATGGCACTTACAAAAAGAATGATCTCTTTTTAAAAAGTCTAAAATTATTGTTAAAATCTTGTGCACATGCTTAATCTAGTAAGGCTTTTTTTTTACATTTTGTATTTTTTTTTTCTTGAGACAGGGTGTTGCCATGTAGCCCAGGCTGGGCTCATAGGCATACACCAATATGTGCAGTTAGATTGAAAATTTAATTCAGCTAATATCAATTTTGATACAAGATGCAAAGGACATTACTTAGCTTTATTTTCTTATAGTCAGTCAACCAACAAGTTATGTCTCTCTGTCTATTAGAACCTCCCATAACATTCTTCCTATTTCATAGGACAAACAATCTGCCAGCTATATAATGATCTTTGTTTCCAATTCACCTCTTCTAGTTTATATTTATGTTTTCAGTGCGGGCTAGCCAGTCTACCCATTCACCAATACTCTAAAGTCAACGTTTTTGAAGCTGATAGGGAACAGAGAAATATATTCCATATTTTTCAGCCAGACAAATTTTAATCATGGAGCTTATGTCATGTCATTTTTTAAAAAATGAAGTTTACCCTCTGTGGGTACAGTATACATCAAGAGTAAACTGAGGCTGGAACTGCCTCATTTAGTTTGGCTTGACTGCATTGTTTAGGGTGATGTCATGTAATGGTTAGGTGTTCATGAAATAAAGTATGTGGAAATGGGAATATTTAAAGAAAGAATATCAGAATTCTCTCTCTCTCTCTGTGTATATGTGTGTATGTGTGTGTGTATGTGTGTGTGTGTGTGTGTGTGTGTGTAGCTGTGTGTTCTGGAGGTGTTGATTAGGATTTGGGTGGGTCCTGATTTTCATTCATTGGGAAATTGTGGTGGTAGGGAGAAAAATCCAGAGCCTTAAACAGGTAATAAAAGCAAGACAAGCTACACCCCAACAAACAGTGATCATGCCCTATTTTAGAAAGGAAAGCCTGCCAAAGCCCCAGGTTCCTTTCTTGGGATAGGCTCCAGTTACATTCTCTACTGAAGACAGAAGTCCTCCAAGCTTATTGGGACATTCCTTTCCTTAGTCTGAGTTCCTGGACTGGAAAGGGCGCTCCACTTAATGACAGGTGACTCATTTTATGGCCCGCAGTTTATGATGGTTGAGCCCCCAAAGAGCTGGAGACAGGAAGGATGAAGCCAAACATATCTTCTCTTAGGCACAGTATCTTTTGTGACATATGAAGAAAGTCACCAGTTGATGGAAGCAGCAGCTTCAGTACACACACAGAGAAAATGAGGGGACAGATAAAACAGGGAATGAAGAGATAGACATGCTGAATGTGATGATGGCCTGGTATCTATCGAAGGGGAAGTGGGAGGAGAGGGAAGGTAGCAATGAGGGTTTTGCCGGGGTGAACAGACACCAGGATCATGAGCAGTGAGGGAAAGGAATGAGGCTGCTCTAGGACAGAGTAAGTCTTCTGAGACGGTTCCCCAATAAAGATGCTCAACTTCAGTGAGATGCCTGATGACTTTGGGGAGAGGGTTAAGAGATGACACATGCATTGGGGGAGCCCACACACATTGGGGTTAGTCCTCCCAACAAGGGTGGGGACATTATTCCTAAAAGAGAGGACTGTGGAGGAAAGAGGGCTTTGTTCAGTGAAGATAAACAAGAAGAAGGAGTCAGTGAAGAGGCCAGAGTTGGTGGGGGTCCCAGTGGTTCATGGTGTTCAGTGAAGACCAAGTTCAGAGCAGCAGTTTATGTCTGTCCTTACCACATGCACAGAGGAGCTAAGGGCAGTGGATCTGAGGCAACCGCACTAGGTTAGCTGATGCAGAGACCAGGCTTACTTAGTGGCAGACCTACAGGCTTCGAGGAAGAGGTGAGAAGATTCATAGACAACTTGTTTTAATGGCTTTTGAAAGAATAAACCCAGGAGATGGAAAAGGCTGGACACAGGTTTAAGGGCAGGCACATTATTCTCATTTTAAAAAAATGAAAGGCAGACATTTAATAAAGTGCCCTGTAAAGATGACAGCAGAAAGAGAGACTGAGGTAAAAAGGAGGTGGGATGCCATGAAGTTGTAAAATTCCCATTCCCTCTGTGTTGCTGGAGGAATAATAATCTCAGCATTCAAATTCTTGTGTATAATACACCACGAGCTTCATTAATGTCTACAAAATGCTCTATTAGCTTAATTCGAAGTTAATACTAACAAACAGTGATAGACTGTCATAAATGGAGCCTGTTCATTCGCTTCTCAGCTGCCCAGACCTGAATAATCACACAGAAACTATATTAACTACAACATTGTTTGACTGAGGACTTGGGCATATTTTTACCTAGCTCTTCTATCTTAAATTAACCCATTTCTATTAATCTATGTATTTCCATGGAGCTGCGGTCTACTGGTAAAGTTCCAACATGGCATCTCCCTGACTCTGCCTACTCTCTCTATATATCCTCCAGCCTGGCTATATATTCTGCCCTGCAATAGGCAAAAGCCATTGTATTCATTAACTAATAAAAGCAACACATATACAGAAAGACTTCCCCAATCAGATTGTTTTATTTCACGCTATCTTAATCTAAGGCCTTTACAGTTTATGTCATTCATGAAAAATCATATAAAACAACTTCATATGTCTGGCCATGCCAGGACCGTGGTGTGTAACTCCATTTCCTCTGTTCCATGTCAAGGTACACATGCCACAGAAAGGCTTGTTTCTGCCCTTGTTACTTCTGTCCTGCCTCTCACATTCCTCCTTCTTGTCTTTAGCATTTTTATGTTGTCAAAGTGTTGACCCAGTAGCATCAAAACTTACCTTGCAAATTCGATTGCTTTGAAGGTATTTGTGAGGTCCCCACCAAATTGGCGGGTCTCCGATGTGGTTTTAACCATTTCCTCTTTGGTTTTATGATGGTTCAAGTTAAATACAACTCTTGGGTCATTGGCATATTGAATTAACGCCACCTTTCAAAGAGAAGTCTATTAATTATCATTAATCTACACATAACTTCTATTTAGCCAACACAATGAGAAAGGCGAACTTAGATGTGCGGTCTGAAAGCTTAAAGGAACCAATTTCAGTTCTGTTCTTGAAAATATTCTTTCTGCGGAATCATCTCTGGGAGAGGTCTTCAATATATAACAGGAGCATGATTGCCAACAAGATGACCTGTTACAGCACACATTTTTGGTTCAGAAATAGCTGTAAAATAACTGAAAGCACTCCTTAATATTTCAATGCAAAAGAATATTAGGTTTAGCTTTCTGACACAAAAATTAAAATATATACAAATAAACAAGCTTCCTACTTATCAGTGGCTACTAGCTTGAAAACAGGTATAAACAATCACAGATGGAGGATCTCTCATTAGTTTTGAGTAGTTATGAAGTAGAGTCACAGTTGAAGTATCATATATTTATAAGCTATGTACTCAGCTTAATGGACTGTTAGATTTCCCCTGTTGTGGGCTTGAGCATTGTTGGAGCAAGGGTGTTAGATATGCATGTGGTGCAGGAAACCTCTGGCCTTCAGAGAGGACACACCATTGGAAAGAACTTTATTTGAGAGAGTAAACAGAAAGATAAACTTTTGAACAAGGTATCTGGGGGACAGTATCTAATCCTTTAGATCAAGCAACTTACATCTTTCTATCACTATGCCTATTTCCAAGCATGAAAGGAATTCTCCCATCCCAGGAGATGGGATTGTGTGAGCAGGAAATAGGGATGAGCAGTAAGAGGCTTTCTGAAAGACACAAGAGTCTCTGAGGTAAGGCTATAAAGGAGGTGGAAGAACAGCCCTCGGCAGCTGAGTTCAGTTTGTAGCTTTGCCTGGGGGGNNNNAGCCACTGGGAAGGCATGAGAAACACAGTGATCATCCTGTCCCTCTTCCTTTAAGATACGATACACAACTGATTTAAAACGAACTGAGGATTCTAGCCGCATACGATTCCTACGAAACAGCCATAGACCTGAGAGCAGGGAGAGTAGGGTTTAAAGGTAAGGTGTGTATTAAATACGGGTCATAAGAAGAGAGACTGAACTCAGCTTCCCCTAGAGGATGAGACGATGTATTGTGCTAGAAGGACACAGAAGAAAGTCGTGAAGTCTGGGGACTATTAAATCAGCTTGGACAGGGATGGTAACCGATTCAAATACAGAAAAGAAACAGACAAATGGGAAAAGTTTCTTCTTAGGGAACCAATGTGATATGTAGTCTTCATTTCCATGGTCTTGAATTTCCATGGTCTTGAAAGGCAGTTTGCCCACTACCCTAGTATATAAAATCAACATCAAAATTATATATATATTTGGTTTTTTGAGACAGGGTTTCGCTATGTTATAGACCTGGCTATCCTGGAACTCACTTTATAGACTAGGCTGACCTCAAATTCACAGAGATCCACTTGCATGTGCCTCCAGAGTGCTGGGATTAAAGGCGTGGCCCATCACCGCCTGACAATTTTACAATATTTTAGAAAACTAGAAAAGTAAACTTTCAGTGAAGATAACTGCAAAGAATAGGGAAAACTATTCCGACGGTTGTTCCTAGGTGTGAGGTGTTGTCTTGTCATTTGGCAGCTGGGAGTGTGCACTAGGGAATCAGTGAACTACATACACCCCAAGGTACTGCTGTTCCAGTCAGAAGGAACTATTTGTGGTAGATCCAATCAGAAACTGGAAAAAGAAACAAGGAGCATGGTGGAAAAAAACCTCAAAATATCCAGGAATTGACCCCCATTTCTCTCCCTTGCCTATTCTCTCTTTTTCTTCAGGGTCTTGCTATACTGTTCAGGCCAGACTCAGAATCCTGGTCTCCAGAGATGATCCTGCCTTTATCTCCTGAGAAGCTTGGAATACAGCTGCCACTTTTAAAAATACATGCTACTTAGTCTTGGGGAATCATGAAACATCTATGCCTGCGTTTTGAATGCCTAAATCAAGAAGATTGCATGGGACTGATCTAGACACTCTGCATATATGTTGCAGTGGTCTAGCGTGGTCCTCTTGTGGGACTCCTAACAGTGGGAGCAGGGACTGTCTTTGACTCTTTTAGAGGCTTTTGGGACCCTACTTCTCATATTGGGTCTCCTTGCCCAGCCTTAATACACGGGGAAGTGCTTAGTCTTACTGAAACTTGTTCTGCCATGTATTGTTGCTACTCATGGGAGACCTGCCCCTTCCTGAACGCTAAAGACGGAGGAGTGGATGGGGGGATGTGAAGAGAGAGGGGCAGAGGAGGAACTGGGAAGAAAGGAAGGAGGGGAAACTGTGGCAGAGATGTAAAATTAACTAATGAAAACATATAAAAACAAACAAAAAGAAGACAAAATAACACCCAATCGAGACTTTTGAAAATATAGAAAATGATTTCAAATTATTGAAAAATACTTTCTTTTATGTAAAATACAACTGAGATAATACTAGATTATATACAAAAGGCTATAAATCAGAATCATGCTTACTGAGTTATTTTTCAATTTCATAGAAGTCAGATACTTCTTTTATAACAAAGTGTAAACAAGTGGAATTGGCTATTGATCATAATTGATATAGGGAAATATGTATCTAATTTTAAAATATATTATTTAGTACCTTTTACTTTCGTGTATGTGTGTGTGCTTATGTGTATTTATGTGTGCCATGTGTGTACAGTTGCCTACAGAGGCCAGAGGACTCTGGGTCACCTGGGGCAGGAGGTGTAGCCTGGAAATTGAATCTGGATCCTCTGCAAGAACAGTAGGTGTTCTTAACCACTAAGCCACATCTCTATTCCTGTAAATGTCTTATTAATAAACTCATGGGTTAAAGAATTAAAAAAGGAGCTTTTAAAAGAGTCTCAAATGCTGAATACTATTCTTTTGATGATAGTGTCAAAAATAAAACTAAATCTGAACAAAGCCATAAGCCAAATACTGACCTTCAAAGTATATGCTTCAATTAATTTCCCAGGTCAACATTAAATGCATTAATAATAAATATCTGACAAATGAAAATTTTAAGATTTCACGTCTAACACTCTTTTCCCCAAAGGAGAGCCATGGGTTCGGTTTTGATTTTTGATGTCCTTACCTGTGTCTTTTTGGGTCCTATATCCAGTCCTTGTACAAATTTTTCCAAAAAATTCTTTACCGCCTCCCAGGGATAAATACTGTTTGATTCATCACACACGACTACAACATCAACGAGGGAAGGGCAAGCTACACAGCAAGAGACAAAAAAGATCACATTTTTCAAAGGTAAGTCAGACTTCACAACTGTGGAAACCTCAGACTTACAAGAAGGTTTGGTTGGACTTGGTACCCCCCTTTAATTGTAAGGCATTTCTCAGACCTCCTTCACATTTATATCTTACCCTGAACTGCGGGTGAAAAGCTGGTCAAGGACTGGAAGTCTGGACTGATGTCAGAACAAATTCCAGTTGCATAATACTGATTTCCACACTGATGTGCCCACAGGGGACCACAGGTCTTCAAAGAAAGGAGAAAATTATACATATATATATATGTATATATATATAATAAAATAATAGACCTCTTTTTACGGAATGAAGATACCATATCCATTCTTTCCCAGGATACTAGGATTCACCAACACACACACACACACACACACACACACACACACACACAGAGACACACACAGACACATATACATATGAAGGCCAGAAGCAGGTGGGTCCTAGGAATTGAACCCAAGTCCTCTGGAAGGGTAGCCAATGATCTTAATCACTGAGCCCTCTCTCCAGCACCCAATTTGCTAACTGTCAAAACTAGCAAGTCAAAAATGCTTTGGAAGGACTGGCAAGATAGTTCAGGGGTTAAGAGCACTGGGTGCTTTTCCAGAGGACCCAGATTCAGCTCCTATTCTCCACCTGGCAACTAATAACCTTCCCATCCCCTGACATCTGACACCTTCCTGTGGTTTCCATAGGCACTGGCATGCACCTGGTGTACAAACATACATTCATGTCCACAGTCATGTGGTTGAAATAAAAATAAACTTTCAAAAATCTTCCTGAAATGCTTCTGAGTGACCATCCTCTTAGAAGGCTAAAAAGATGAGGAGAAAGCAACAGATGTGCTGCCTCATGGTGGCCTTAAGGAAGAGAGATGAGGCCCTGGGGGGTAGCTGTCAGTGGACAGAGAGACGATGGGGTCCCCCACCAAACTACTTCTAGAAAAGTTCCATAAGAAAACAGAATGCCTAGCTGGCGTTTTGTTTCTCAGGTGTTGCGGGAGCTCCTTCTGCTCCTTCAGTCAATGGCAGCTGAGATACCAGCCCATTGGGGCGTGGTCTCTCTCTCTTTAAAAAGAAGCAACTGCCCTCTGCTCTCTCTGCAGCCCCCCTTTTTATGATTAATAGAATAATTATTTATTTAAAGGGGAAAACTTACAGATCACCGTCCCGGATAACAGCCCTCTGTGCAATCAGGAAAGGAGCCTAGTCCCTGTAAGTGGAGCCAGAAGCCAGAGAGAGAGTGCAGTTGCTGATTTTTTAAAGAGAGACCACGCCCCAATGGGCTGGTATCTCAGCGGCTATTGGCTGAAGGAGCGGAAGGAGCTCCTACAACATCCAGTTATGTGGGTCTCATGTGGCTCATTTATAAAAGAAGATAATTATGTCTTTTTCCTTGTAAGATTGTAAAGATTGAATATTCCATAGTACATCGACATAAAATACTCAAAAAAAGTTATGGAAAAAGCAATTGATACATTAGCACCTCGTTGTGTTTGTTTGAGCACAGGGTCTCCTCCTGTCCTATTCATCTAGGACTTCTCTATAGGAAGCAAAACCCCAACTGCCTATGAGGACAGGCAGGGGTCCTCAAGAGTTTCTGAGCTGTTTATTGACATTATGGTAAGCAAACAAACATTTCTTCCATTTTAGGGGCAGGCCACTGTGTCCCTGCTCACCTATTTTAAAACCCCACTCGTTTGCTTTCTGAGACTTTGACGGCAAATTTTGAGTAAAAAAAAAAAGCTTTCTTGTAAAGCATATGAACACACTGAACAACACAGGTGAGGTGATGAACGGCTACCCTTTAACTTTGCTATAAACTATTTCTTCACTTTGAACAGCAAGGTCCTTCGCTGCTGGCTGGTGCTCACAGCCCACAATCCTAACTCCTACTAGTGTCATAAACGCAGCACCAATTCTCTCCTTTCCAGCAGCCCTTAGGAGGATGCTGAGAACTGTGGGCTAAATCATGATTAAAGCACACAAGTGACGTTAGACTCTCTAACACTAAATTTTCTATATAAAAAGAGGAAATATGGGGAGAGAGGTCAAGTCTAAAGATACTAAAAATTACCCGAGGAATTCCTATTATATAAAGTCGTGACCCATGCGTAGAGCATTGAACTTATGGCCAGACCAATTATTAAAACTGAATAGAAAAGTGCGGACTTACAGGAAGTAACTGGAAAAACAAAGGGGATTTATTTGACCCAGTTTAACTGTTAGTGGCTAAACCCTAGCATCTGTGCTCATATTTCATGCCCAGTGAGCAAGCATTGCTTTCCTCCCATTAAACTGGAACACTTTGCCAATTAGGAAAAAGTTGTTGCACCTGGCTAGTACACACACACATACACACACGCACACACACGCACACACACACGCACACACACAGTAGATGACAATCATTCATGCCCATGTCTATATCCTCAGTCTTTTTTTATCACCTTGGCAGATGATTTATGATGTATGCAAGAATAGACATTCTTTTTCATAAGCAATGGAAAACAGAATTAAGAAGCTGAAGTTAGAATATGCCAGCCATTACTGCCAAAACATTCTTGCTTTAAGCCCAGAACTTAAGAAGGTTCAGAAATATGTGATGATTGTCAGTCTTTTCCACATAATTCTTAGGAGCGGCTCAAGACTCTGACCTTTTAGATGTGTAAAGAAACTTAGGTCTCTTCCTCCTTCCAGTCCCTGTACAGTGACTACGAATTGCCTTGTAGCTTTTTAAAACTTTGATTTCATCTAGAATTAAGCATTAAAACTTTAAAAGTACATCTACAATCCATGATTCTCAGGATATTCTTCTGACTTAGCCAACTGTCAAAATAAACAAAAACCATGAAATCAGATCTATTATAAAGATCTTAGAATACAGCAAAGCACAAAGACATCTTGCAATAGCCATTTATAAACTGATTTACCAATATGATAGCCAATATTTAATTTATTTAGTGGTAATAAGTTTTCTGAATGTAAATATCTCTTATTCTAAATGAAATGACAATATTGGCTACATGTTTTTAAATCAAGATGTTTTTTCATAAGACAAGATTTTAGGTGAGCATGTCAATAGCCAGACAACCTAGGCTTTTGAAGACAATTTTTCAGAGCTGTCTAATTAGACTATTTTTTATGAGTCAGAGGAAATTTCATTTTTTTTTTTTACTTTTTACTTGTCTTTCAACTTTTTGGGGGTATGTGATTTTTTTTCACTATTTGTATAGTCAAATATTTTTGCAATTTCCTATATTATATTGAAGCTCAGAAATTCTGTTTTCCTTCAGAAGTCTTCTCTTCCTAGCACATTAGGAAATACACGAGAGGACAAGCAGATGTACGACAGGAGATACAGCTCCTCACTTTCCATAGGATAGGAGTAGCCAGACCTCACGGCAGCGATTGAAGGGAAACATATTCCTTGGCTTTGAACCCAGCCTGCTGAATGGAAGGTGCCTGTGATTTTGATGGCATCCACACCTGCCCACACACCTCCCAGGGCAAAGGTCTTCTTTGATTTCTCATGTCATTCCAAGCACCCTTATCGTTTGCTGACTACTCAAGAAGGCTCCACATCAAGCCTGTTATGTTTCCTTGGTTAGACAAGTAGCATAGTTGATCCAAAAGTGAACTTCGACGTTTAAATCTCCAGATTGCATTTTCTAGGAGGGAAGGCAGGATGACACTGACCATACATTCTCTCCAGAGGAAGGAGGAGCTGAGAGGAGAACACTCACTAGAAAGCCACCGGTCCTCGAATTCCTGGTGAGGGTCAAACCCAGGCTCATGTTGGTTTTTATCTCCGTAACATTTGAGATGCTGGTTGAACCTTTGGGAGAGAAAGAGATGTTTTGAAATATTAAATATCTACCCTTCACGTAAGGCTATAATAAAACAAACAAGCAGATTCATGTTTTTCCATAGGTTTAAGTGTAATGTAACATATCCGGAAATAAGCATTGTATAATAAAGAGTGGGAACGTGGTGTCTTCGGCCACTCCCAGCTCTCCTGTGTGAAGGGCCATTAGGCAGCTGCACTGCCAGGGCATTTAAATATGTGTTGCAGAAAGGACAATGTTCTCATCAAACAAAAGGCGCAGTGAGGGCACCACCATTCATTTCTATTTGTCACCTTGCCTTGCCTTTCTTTTCTTTTCTTCTTCTTTTTTTTTAAAAAAATCGGGATTGTTAAAATACTCTTAATGAACACCATTTGACAGATTCTGGCTCAAATCAGTAGGAGAATTTCAAAGAATTTCAAAAAGAAACCATGGGACCAGCCAGGTAAAACAAGAAATGAATCTGTCCCTCCAAGCTATGGCACCAACCACTACCTGACTATTTCCTGAGCCTTGAAATTGCACAGTTTTTGGTAACATGATTTCCTGGTGTTCTCTAGTTTCAGGCAAGCCATCGCCACCGCTGTCATTAATCCTTAGCTGGCTTGCTTCCCCCATTTCCCAGGGAGACGGCTTTAAGAGTTCCCTCTTCTGAAGCCTTAAATTCCACACTCGCTCCGCCAGTCTCGCTCCGCCAGTCTCTGTGAGACGCTAGAACACTGTGCTATGAATCACGTGTTCTGGAGACCTTGACTCCTCAGCACTGGTGAGGGTCACCGGGAGGCCTCCTCCCTCCTTTCTTTCTGTCTTAGAGGAGGAGGAATTCTCCTTAGATGCATTCTCCCAAGCACTGGTGACATGTCTCTAGTTAGATAAATACTGCACTGTCATTGGCCAATACCCACTTCATTTGTGCCACCCCTCCACACTCTGGCTTTTTCTGGAAAGAGTTCTTAATCTTGTTACCCCATAGAGCTGTCTTGCTACCACTCCCATATTGCCTAAATTCTAGAAATGGAGGATGGCTATTGATCCTCGTACTTATTTCTTTAAAAATTATTTTTTTCCTAACTTCACAGTCCCACTGGACTTATAACTATGTTAGTTACGTATGCTTTCATAGAGTAAGAATTTCTTTGGTATAGAAAGAAAACAATGAAACTCCTAAGCTTGTGCCCTTATTTTTAAATGTATTTTTATGTAAACATTGTTAATAACACAATGTGCCAGTATATGTTAGCTTAAAATGAACTATGTGTATGTGTGTCTTCCTAACTCCTGTGTTTTATACAAAATATTCTATGATTTTTTTGCTGAAGATCCAGCTACCCATTAACAGTGTTATTTTTCTTGGACCATCAAACTAGTATAATTGACCCAAAAGCAAACCCGGATGTTTAAATCTCTAGGTTTTATTCAAAATATGGATGGTGGTAAGACACTAACCACAGATTCTCTCCAGAGGCATGGGAAGCTACAAGAAAAATCTTCCTAGAAAGCCACCACCTAAATGCTCAAAAGTTAAGCATTGAGGTGATACAGTAACATTGCTGGTGTTTGCTTTCTTTTTCTTTGTGCTGTGTTTCCTGTAATGCTGGGCACTAAACACAGACTCTCACACATTCTTGCATCTACCCTTCAGCTACACACCCCATTGTTATAGCAATTTTTTAAAAACTATCAATTCCATACATGGTGAGTATTTAGAGCTCTATCATCCATATCCCTCTTATGTAAATGAAAATGTTAACTTGGGCCTCACTCTTCAATCTCTGTACCATCTCTCTGACATCACTGACCACATGGCTCACTGAAAATGTGCTCATTTAGAACCTGCTGTAGGGTGGAAATCATGTGACAAATGTGTCACGTAGAGATATCTAAGGGACACTCCTGCTCCTTTTTCTAACGTGTGTGTGTGTGTGTGTGTGTGTGCGCACATGGAAGCCAGAAGCCAGATGCAGACAGATCCTCAGGCATCCTTTACCTTTTCTTTCTAGACAGGGTCTACCTCTGAATTTACCTAGCTGGCAATACTGACTGACCACTGAGCTTAGGAGGCTCACCTGCCTCCAACTTCCCATTGCTATTTTCGCAAGTCTAAGTCAGCATGCCTGACTTTTTTACACAAGTGTGTGCTGCCAGGACTGACTGTCTTAATTTTTTCTTTAACTTTTATTTTTCTCCTACATATTACATACCAACTGCAGTTTCCGCTTCCTCCACTCCTCCCAGTCTTTCCCCCCAACTTTTCCTCTCCCCCAGATCAACTCCTCCTGTTTCCCTTCACACACGCAAAAAATGAGCAGGTCTCCCAGGGGTATCCATCCAACACAGCCTAAAACAATACAATAAGACTGGGCACAGACCCTCTAATCACAGCTAGATGTGGCAACCCAGTGGTAGAAAAAGCATCCCAAGTGCAGGTAAAAGAGTCAGGGATACCCTTCCACTCCTGTTCTGGGAGTCCCCACAAGTACAGCATGAGGTATAAGCAGAGTACTTAGCTCAGACCCATGCAGGTTCCATGATTGACACTTCAGTCTCTGTGAGCCACTATGAGCCCTGCTTAACTGATTCTATGACCCTTGTGTTCATGGTATTCTCAACCCCTCCGACTCTTAAAATCCTTTCTCTCCCTCTTCCTCAGGGTTTCCTTGGCTCTGCATAGTGTTTGGCTGTGGGTCTCTACCATCTGCTCCCATTGGTTGCTGGATGACCCCTCTCTGCTGACAACTGGGCTAAGCACTGATCCATGAATATAGCAGAACATCATTAGGGATCATTTCATTGACTTTTTCTTTTCTCCAGTCGTGCTTGGTTCTATCCTGTGTCTCTGGGCTGTCCTGCCTCTGGTTCCTGGCCATGCAGGCAGTGCATGGCTGACTGTTTTTTATGTGACTTTTGGGAGTCGAACTCAAGTATTTGTGTTTGCAAGGCAAGCACTTTACTGACTGAGCCACCTCCCCAGCCATGTTACTTATTCTTGACAACTGTCATTGAAATCATTCTGAGTTTTCTAACAATGCCCTTTCTCATCGCATTCCTTGATTTTTAAGGAGAACTCGGGCTCAGCAATGTTTGTATCCTCATGGCTTTACTGAGGTGCTAACCGTAGAGTTGAAGATTCTTTTACTTCCTTCAGGAAATACTCATTCAGCTTTCTAGTCCCAAATCTTTATTAAACATTTCCCATTGTAATAGAATGCACATGCAATGTAGGTAAATAAAATAGCAAATAATTTTGCTATGTATTTAGCTAGAATGTAATTATTCAGTATAATCTGAAATACATAGCATTTCTTGGAACCTTCAATACCAATCCCAGAACTATTGTTTTTGTACATAATGGCTTTTTCTGGAAAGAAGAGGTAGAGAAATGCTGATAGTTTCAGACTTCTGTCCATAATATAAAAGATAAAAGTGGAGAAATCAGTCTATGATCTAAGACAAATGGCCCAGGAGGCAGAACATTACCTACGAAGATGATTAAACCAGGTCTTCAAACCCGTTTAAAAATGTGGATCTGAACTTGTGTCCATATGAATAAATAAACAAAGGAATAAAGCTATCACATTGCTTCAAGACAAGATTGGGATCTTGCCATTTTGTCTGCATTTCTGATAAATGAGATTCTCTATTTGTAAATAATCGCATTGCTAAGAACAACTCACTTTGCAAGTTCAGCTTTTCACAAGCGTCAGTGGGGACGTCAACAGGGCACTTGTACACATCTCCCATTCTGTTCTCAGGAAAGCCACTCCATGGTGAACCAACCAGCAGCCTAGAAACATGATGTTCTCATGAGTCGTAGTATGATATAGGCATTTTTTAAAGAGAAAATGGGCTACAGGTCAGAAACGTTGCATTTAATTTGAATCTTATAAAAATTCATAGTTCAAATGTGTTCAGTTGTAATTTGACTTGTCTCCTGCCCTCACAGCTGATCAGGACACTTAGTGGATGTCTGTGATATGGCTGCTTCACAAAACACCCCGAGATGTCCCTCCCCAGCAGCTAGAGAATCATAGTCTCTAAAATTCATTGTGTAGCTCCTACTAAGAGCATATATCAATATTCAAGCAACATTTTAAGAACACGAGAGGCACATGTGACTAGATACTTCATTCATACCCAAGAGTGACAACCGACATTTCTCGAGTTCTTTCTATGCCTTAAGTGTGGTCACAGGCTGAGTTATTTAGGCAACAGATGAGTTATCTGGGTGGCTTTATGGCCACTGCCTTTATAAAGAGGATGCTTAGCAGAAATACTGACCACATGTATCTCAGAGATCTCCTTAGTGACTGCAATACTGGGTGCATATTTAGAACACAGGATGAGTCTGATATTCACATCCTTCCTTTGGTTAGCTTCGTTTCCCTTCTAGAGACTATGCTTCTCCTGCCCACAGAAATACAGTAGAGACCATGTACTATTTGATCATTTTTCTCCTATGCATGTGTGTTCCTGTGTGTGCAGATGGATGTGTGTGTGCACGTGTGCATGTGTGTGTATGTGGGAGGGGCAGAAGATCACCTGAAACGCTATCATCTTCCTATGAGACAGGGTCTTTCACTGGTTAGGAGCTCCTCAGTTACGCTTCACTGGCTAGCCAGAGAGACCTCAAAGATCCACCTGTCTTTGGCTCTCTGCTCATTGGTAACAAGTGAATCATCATGCCCAGCATTTTTACATGGGTTCTAGGGATCAGGGTCATGCTTCTGAGACAAACACTTTACCAACTGAGCTATTGCCCAACCTGACTGGCTTAATCTTCAGAGGCCACAGCAGGTAATTTATTATGTAACATCCATTTGCTAAGGAAGTACCTTTGCTTTACTGTTAGTTTTTTTTTAAGTTGAGAAGATTATCTATGAAAATTTTCCATTAGCATTCTTTGTTAATAATTTGTCACTGTCATTTATATTTGTGCTCCATGCTAAATTTTATATAGTAGACATAGAGAAATCTAAGGCATATTCCTGCCTATTAAATCCAGCATAACTGTTTAATATACAAAAACAATAAACAATTATATGAGAGAGATGAAGGATAGGAATTAAACTCTTCTGTGAAAAAAGATGTTAAAAGGTCTAAGGATACAAAAATAGACATGAAGAATGAAAGTTTATAGTTGAATGGTAAAATCACCTTATTTATTGCATAAAATTATTCTCAGGGAACACTTTGAATACATTAATTAAATTAAGTTTTATTAAGGTCACAACTGAAAGATTTTGTCCTCTCATCAACAGATAACTTAGCATTGCCTATTAAGATGTTACTTGTACTCAACACTTCAGTCACATTAGACACACAGGTTAAGACTCTGGAAAAGCTAGAAATTTGAGTGATGGATATAAAGTCACCATATTCATTTTAATGGTGAGACTGCTGATGACATTTGGCATGTATGCTTGAGTAGATATGGTGTTCTTCATGCCCACTTAGAAGCAGTTAGGAATCTCCTTTGTACTGTGAAAACTGTTTCAACAATGCTCCATTTTCTTCATCTTTAGTCTCTAGTATTCAATTACAGGGGTCTACACAGTGTTCCCCTTATTTTTGCAGACAAACCCATCTTAAAGAAGCAGGCAATATGCCCCGATCTCCTGTTCAGCCCTGTCGTATTGTTTGTTTCTCCTGCAGTGGAAGAGTCCAGTCTTATGGGACTCAACTCTGCAGACCAAAGTCTCTTCTGCTGCCAACCTTCATACAGGCCATGCCATCCCATGCATGGCAGGTTCTACCCGTCAGATTTATCTCCTGTTGGATAACGCTCCCTCCAGAAAGCCATCTTTGAACTATGAGGACTAGATCTATGAGGTAGATATGAAGGTTGATGAGGGCCAAAGATTCTGTGCTTGTAGGTCTAAATTTTGTTGAACAAATGAATGAAAAAATAAGCATTTCAATTATTGATTGGAAGAACTGTCTTGGTAAAGGAAAAGTTAATTAACAATATATAATTATCTTTTAGCCAAAGAACTTATTTTTGTCCAAGTAAAGGTGAAATTGAGCCAACACACGCATACACAATATATATATTTATAATTTAGCATTACGTATTAAAATATTACTTGTACTCAATGTTTCAATCACATTAGACACATAGGTTAAGACACGTGAAAAGTCAAAGAGAGCCAAAAGGAAGGAAAACCCTGTGGCTGTTCTGCAAGCTATTTCAGGTTCAGCTTGTACATTCGACTGTGCATCAAAGTTATAGTTCTAAAAATTTTAATGTTCTAAATTCATCTTTGAAATTTTCATACATGTATACGTGTCTTGATCGTAACTGCTTTCCACTCACAAGCTAACTCCCTATTCCCCCAGGGCATCTGCTCAACCTCCTTTAAAATTTCCTACTGTGTCCCGTTAGTGCTCCCCATAAGCACATGGGTGTGTGACCCTTCAGCAGGGTTTGGGCTACCTCCCAGTAGCCACACCCCTGAAGAAAACAGACTTTCCTTCCCCAGCAGCCATCAATTGCCCACAGCTCCTCAGCTAGGAGTGGGTTCTCATGTGCCCTTTCCTCATCCATGGTGGAATGTTCACTGGCTTCATCTTGTGCTGATCATGTAGAGATAGCACGCCGCTGCTGGGAGCTGATGTGCTCAGTGACTGTGCAAATCCCGAAGTCATCGTTTCCGAGTTCAACTCCCCACACACTGACTGCTACATTCTTTTGCCTCCTCCCCATTCTGCATAGTTTCCTGAGTCTTAGATGGTAAAGAAGTGATACAGATGAGCCATGGAAAACTCAGCACTTTGTGTTATTTTACACGTGGCCCTTGGACCAGTTATGAGTCTCAGTGCAGAAGGAAGCTTCGCTGGTCAAGGTTTAAAGCATGAAAGAAAGTGAAGAGGACACCATAGGCATTAATCTTCATAATCCAGTTTGACTGGATCTAGAATCTGATGGAAACACACCCCAGCTGTGTCTGTGATGGCTATTTCCCAGAAGGCTGAATGGAGAAGGGAAGATCCGCCCCAAATGTGGGCAGCAGTCATCAATGGCTGGAGGCTTTGATCCATAGAAAGGAGAAATCTAGCTGAGTTCTGGCACTGATTGCCCTCTGCTTCTTGAGCAGAGACGAAATGAGACCACCTGCCTCATGCTCCTGTATTCACGCCTTCCTCCTCATGATGGCCGTCCCCTCAATGTGTGAGCTGAAATGAACCACGATTCCTTAAAATGCTCTTGCTAGTGTTTAGTCACAGCAATGAGAAAAGTCAACAATGAAGTGCCTAAGACATGCAGTTACAGAAAGTGGGACTCTGGCCCTTGGCATTCTGGGAATTCCTGTTAACAATAGTAAATCTTACAGTATTTTGGAGTGGGTGTAAGGCCTTCCAAAAATTATTTAAACTGCAAAACGAATCTGAGATCATATTGTTGGTATTTTGCAAATGGAAGTGCTGAGACAGAGAGGTGAGCAAGTCACCCCTTACAAAATTGCTGGTCAGGGTCAACTGTGCAAATTTCTGAAGGACTGGATTGTAACCTCCAGGCAGCTCTCTTTCCTCTTCAATGCAAGAAGCCCTAGGCCAGTCCTGGAAAAACTATCTAAATAAATGAGGTGAGTTCTAGAAACTGATGGAGTAAAAACTGGAAGCAGAGGTCCAGGTCACACTTCCTGGACGCAGGTGGATGGCTGACTGGTATTGAAGGGAGCCCCAATTCAGACATGTGCCATTGTCATCCTTGTGAGAGCACATATATGAAGCAAGGAACAGGTCATGCTGTATGCAATGACGGTCAAGGGCAGAGCATGTTCAGGAAGTACCAGATTTGATCACTCAGGTGACTTTTTTTTATACACATTTCCACACCTTCTCACCAAAGCCCTGGGGAGACACACTGAGGAAAGTTAAGTGTTTCTGAACTAGTGTTCTGTTTCTCGGTGTCTCCAGCATCAAGGACACAGCACCACCTCTCTGCTTATCTCCACGGGAAGAAGCAAGAGAGACTTGCTGCGTTCTGTCCCACTGAGCACCTTGACGGGATGCCCCCTCACCTCCTCTCTCACCTCATCTAAGAATTCAGCATTAGTTAACCTTGAAATTAGAGAGGGGTTAAGATGTCGCCATCACCGTCACTACTGGGAACTTTGTGGCTCTCTGTAAGGTAAGCAGACACAACAAAGAGAAAAAGCATGTTCCTGCTCTGTCATATGCCACTCAAAAAGCAGTAAATAAAAGCACTGAAATGTGAAGGGGGGAACAGAAACAAAGTTATTTTCTTCATTTGCCATCTTAGATTATTAACATAAGATAGCAAAAGACAAGGTAATACCTGGTCATTTGGGGTACACCTGAAGACTGAGGGAGTCCCACTCCCTGGTTCACACATGACTCAGTATGTAAATACTATAGCCCACCTCCAGGCCAGAAATTCCAGGGAAGGTTCTAGACCACTGCCACCATCTTTCCTGGTACCATTTCCCTCCCCACAGCAGATACCTCATCACGCCCACAGGCTTTCATGGAATACTGTGCCTTACAGCTCACCCTCATGATAGGAGGATATAAAGTCACCAGCGGCCACTCCCAGGGAATTGTGACATTCTTAAATTAAGCAGACAGGAAGTTAAGGAGGCTGGTCCAGCCAACCATCAAATTTTATGGGCATATAACTGTAACAGGGAGAAGTACAAAAGGACAAATGTCACAAAGGGGGGTAGGGCACACAAGGGTGGGAAAACCATGTCGAAACATGAAAGGAGTTCTTTGCAGTTGTGGATTTTACTGACTCAACCAGGAAAAAAAAATAGAGCTGTGTGAATAGCCATGAGTGCTGATTCTTCAAACTAAACCAAAGTCCAAGATACAAACTGCTCTTTCCCTACGGTGAAGCTGGGAATTCTTCCAAGACTATCCTAAATAACACTTACTGTTCAATTATCTTGTGGGAAAATAGTGATTATGGAGACTCCAAAAAGTAGCCAATTTGCCCACCTCCAGTGGAATTCCAAGTGCTTTGTTTAGTTAGTAAACAATATTTATGGTGGTGTAGGTCAGAGAATTTTAAACCCACAATCCAGGAGCTGCTAAAAATACCTTCCCTTGGTTTGTGTGTCTCTATGCTCTCCAGGCACTTCCTCAACAGTAAGGACTTTTGTAGAGATTGCTGATGGAGGTGCAGTTAAAACAATACAGTATCATCGAGATGCATTTACTGAGTGCCTATGGGGGGTACATTTTGTGCAACTCCAGGAGCCACCATTCTCATGTAAATGGTGTGTCCTGGCCCTGAACAGAAGACACCTGTGAGGCCATATATGGTGGGTGACAAGACCTACTGTCCTAGGGTGACTATGACTGTGCTAAAAAACCACGACTCAAAGCAAACTGAGGAGGCAAGGGTTTCTTAGTACTCTTTCATTTTGCTGTTCATCACTCGAGGAATTCAGGACAGAAAGTTGAGCAGGGTGGGAACCCGGAGGCTAGAGCTCATGCAGAGGCTATGGAAGGGTGCTGCTTTTTGGCTTGTTCCCCATGGCTTGCTCAGCCTGCTTTCTTATAGAATCCAGGACCACCAGCCCAGGGATGGCCCCATCCACAATGGGCTGAGCCCTCCCCATCGATCTCTAATTTAAAAAATGTCCTACAGTGTTGCCTACAGCCTGATCTGATGGAGGCATTTCCTCAATTGAGGCTCCTTCCTCTCTCATGACTCTGGCTTGTGCCAAGTTGACCTAAAACTAGCCAGAACACCTATCATGGAGCATACTAGATTGTAGGTACTAAGGTATACATTACTGAATGAGTCACTGAAAAAAAAAATCTGACCTCAATTTTTACATTCTAGCATGAAGACAGATAATAAATCTTAGAAACGAACCATATGGTGGCAGTGATCAGTGCCTGGGAAGGAAGATGAGTGGGGTTGTCAGGAGTGTGAGGTGGAGACTGGTATAATCTTTATTCAAATGGTTAGAGAAGCCCCACTCCCCCAAAGCAGCATTCAAGACTTAAAGAAGATTTAAAAGAAGACAGAAAGAGTAGCCTGGGGGTGCAACAAGCACAAACATCCAGTGGCCGGAGAAAATGGCAAATTTTGATCAGTTTGTCAAGCGAGCCAGGTCACATATAGAATAGTATATAATTAGCCCCTGTTTTTATCTCTAAGTAAGAAAGGCATCAGGGGGCTGAGTGTAGAGTGATCACAATGTGACACATTTGGGGAACTGTGATAGGTGCTTCCTTAAAATGGCTGTACTAAAGCCACCAGGAAGCCAACCAAGCGGTCTTGTGGTCTCCTGCATAAAAGGTGTTAGGGGATCACAGAGGTTGGTTCAGAGAATTCCAGCCCTGAGCCCTGGCCTTGCTTCAAATAGTTTCTCAAAGTAGGGTCAGCAGGGTTTCTTCAAACTTAAACAGAGGAGGGACGGGGGACACATGGTTGACCACAGGATCAAGGGAAATCCTAGGAGTTGAGACGTTAGGGAGACCAGCAGAGCAAGATCTTGAGATGAAGAAGCCCAATGTCTGTATGAGCGACACGGGGACACTAGGAGTTTGAGATGTCCTCTAGACCCTGAAGGGGATACCCTACTTATGACTGGAGCCTATTCTATGTAATATCTATGCCAACATTAGAAATTTTTAAAGCCCACAGCATATGAATAAGAATATCATCCTTTTATCATTCTAGGTTATTGACAATACAGGGCATCTGGCAAGTTATAAACAGATCCTTGCTTCTTGCTAGTTAATGGAAAAGGTGTTTGTGGACGAAGGAAGTCACCTACGAAATGTTGCCCCTTAGGGAAAGGGGGGGCAGATAAACTTTATCTTTTAGGTCATAGTATTGCTATTCCAAACCCAATAGTCAAACTCTTTGGCATAAGTTAAAAGCAATGTTAATATTTCAGTCTCATTATATGACCACTTCAGCTTCCAGACTGTTCCCTGAAGTGGTGAGATGGCAAAACCCTCAAGGTCTGTCAGTGTCACAACGGAGTCCACCTACCTCTATCTTTAAAGCATCTTAAGGCTGCTCTGCTTTATAAAAACCCTAGAAATTTATTTTCTTACTGTAATCAAAGGAGCCAATAAATATCACGTATGGCTTCAAATCGCCCTCCATAAAGTTTTCCTGAAGTTAAAATCAAAAGCTGAGATACTCACTGAAAAGAATTATGGTGATGCAAATCCCCTCACTTTCACCCATCCTAAGGAAACAAGTATGGTTTTGAAGATTACTCCATTTCAGACATCAAAGCCCACGAGACAATACCTTTCTGCTAGGTGTTTCTGCAGCCTTTATTTTTTTTTTTAAATCAGAGATAAACACTTGAATAGCAACAGCATTTTAAAACTACATAATGGTTAATTAAGGACTCTTATAGGAATTATCTTCTTTGGTCCTTACTATTACCTATGAGGTGTAACATATTTCTGGTTTTGCATAAAGACACTGGTGGTTTGAATGAGATACACCCACCCCCTTCCATGACTCAGGCATTTGAGCACTTGGTCCCCAGTTGGGGGTGCTGTTTGGGGAAACTTGGGAGGTGTGGTCTTGCTGGAGAAAGCATGTCACTAAGGGTAAACTTTTAGAATGGACAGCCTCATCCTACTTCCATTTTTCCCTCTCCTCTTTCTGACTTTGTTTGGGATATGGCCTCTTAGCTTTTTGCTCCTGACGTTTGCTGTCATGTATTCTTCTCATAGCGAACTCCTCCCTTCTTTCTTTAGGTTTCCTTGGTCATGGTGTTTTACCACAGCAACAGAACATAACTAGTACAGCATCTCAGTGGTAGCAGAATCCAGACCCACTCCTGTGTCCTTTCCTTCTAAACTAAATCTACAATTCTATCATACCGGGTCTACTTAGAATTCTTCTAGGCAAGAACTCAATACTTGCGCATCACATGGAACTTAAGAACATTAACAGCCACCTCACATCTATGCCACTTCCCACATCCATGTTCTGATGGAGACAAGTGTTTGAGATGGTTGGATGCCAGAAAGCTTTGTGTGTCCAAGCTCTTTACTCTGATGAATAAGCTTTGTGTGTCCAAGCTCTTTACTCTGATCAATAAGCTTCGCTCTGGAGCAGACAATCAATATTATCATGAGGATTATCTGATATGATGTCTTGGGAGCACGGAGGATTTTCCACAGATCATGGATATGTTCTAAGCATACTAGAACAGCAGGTATCTTTCAAGTGTGAGTAACAAACATAGTGTGTGTGTGTGTGTGTGTGTGTGTGTGTATGTGTGGACATGATCACCACAAACTCAAGTCCACAAAGGATGAAAGCAAGTTAGAGCAAGGGCTATTTAATACAGAGAGCCTTTGATGTCTGCTACAAAACTGAACATTTCTCTCTTCCATGGGACTTTCTATTTAAATTTCTCCTAGAGTCATTTGTTGGAGAACTATTCACACTCATAGTAAATAAGGACCTTTACTAAGTTTTCTCTTAACCAAAAGTTGAAACAGCAACATGTGCCCACACATAGATGCAGTGTTTTTTTTCTTTTTGTTGCAATATTCATTCATAGTTCTTCTCTCTTTATAAGGAAGTAGAATGCACCATCCTTGACAAAACAAGACAATACATTGCCATGACTGGAAAAACCCCTCATTCTTTGTCTTCAATTCACAAGTGATTTCAGTTACGATGGTTTTGAGTCATAATGAAATCAGATTTTTCTCAGGGCAAGCCTTCAGACTCCACAAACAGAAAGAGTACATATCACCACTAGTTCCAGGAAATGATCTTAAACATGTCTCAGGCCCTTGTAGATTGTTTGTGATAAGGATTACATCATCCACGCTGAACATCCGGTGTATGAGATTCAGGCTGGGGGCAGGCGGGCCCTCCTCTGCCTATGCCAAGGGAAGAGCACACCAGACTTTACTCTTAGCCAGAGGGATGCACAGCAGCTCTGCTTGGGAGGGTCAACTTGCTCTTAAAACTATGAAAAAGGCTCAATGAGTAATAAGGAGATGTCAGCTATACTATTAAAGTGGAAGTCTATGGTGTAATAAAAAAATTTATAAATAAGACTACTAAAATAGCCACATTTGCCTCATTAAAATTTAGTCGATCTTGAAGTAAAACATGCCTGTATTCTTAACATTAGATATATAGGACAACTCAAACTGCATCCTAAAACAATAGTGTGATTTAAAAACACTCTGACTAGATAGAGCCTTGAACGCATTAGAAGAAAAGTGCTGAGAAATAGAGTCAAGGGTCAAAGAGATTATAAGAACGTCAAAGTAAGTAGAGGGAAATGGGGGACGACCTACCTCAGAATAAGCAGTTAGACAGCAATGAACTAAAAGGACCTGTAAGTGTGTGCGTGCGTGTGTGCGTGTGTGTGCGTGTGTGTGCATGTGTGTGCATGTGTATACGTATGTGCGTGTGTGCATGTGTGTGCATGTGTGTATGTGTGTGTGCGCATGTGTGCGTGCGTGTGTGTGTGTATGATGAACTGACTCAAGAGCAAACACTCACAATTTATTGAAGGAATTCCTAGCAAAAGCTAACTTCATTAGTATCAGAAGGAAAGTTAATGTTTAAACAGTTTTTCCCACATCTGCTACTTCTATAATGTCTGGGCAATTGTCATAAATTAGGAGTGGGGAAGGGCACAGCGCCAATTGTCAAAACAAATAGGCGATTCTGGAGCTCAGGTTTCATGTTATTTTTCTTCCTCGCTGTGAAGGCAGCCTGTTCTGATTCAGGACTCTTTAGCTCTGGTACATTGTACCCAGGAAAGGTCCACTGAAACTGCCGTGCTAATAACAGAGGCTATGAGGAAATCTTGTATCTCTAGTGTCCTGGGCCTTGGAAAGAGAAAATGAACTCTTACTGTTGAGTTCATGGAATAGAAGCATGAAAACAGGAGCAATTCCAAGGCTTGGCACCGAATTACCCCTTCCCTCTTACTCATGTATTCCTATTCTGCATATAAATCTTCCTCCTAGACTGTTCCCCACTCCAGAGGTCAAGTCCCAAGCTCTGTATTTCCTGCACCCCACATAGGCACAGTGTCCAGTCTACACTGGATTAGGTAATTTCGTCCGTGGCTTGACCTATTCTGTTTCTTTGCTTGGCAAGACCCAAACAGTGAGAGGCTTCGGACAGGCTTGCCCACCAGCTTTCTCTCTTCCTTTCTGCTTTGTGCCTCCAGAGGATTCAGCCACTTAGATAAACACAAATTGCCCCTTCTCCTCTGTCTCTACAGGCTGATGATTAGATCCTGGCTAATGGGAAGGAAGGCTGTGATCCTAAGCTACAGTTCCATCTTACCAAAAGTTCCATACTGGCATTCCAGGCACCAACCCAGCCAATTATAGAGTAGGGCCTTGGCTCCCAATAGCCATTTTCATTATTTACACAAGAATATTATGGGAAGAGTAAGGCAGGATTCAGAATTATCTGATATCCCTGATCTTGACGTCACCTGATCAGCACCAGAATTTCAATATAATCTGCTAATACCAACGCCTTTTAACAATATCTTGAATTCTTACACGGAGAGAAACGACAAGACGGACTCTCACGTCCCCAGGATTCTACCTGTTACAGTCCCTGTCAGCTTTTTGTCATTTTGGTCTTACTCAGCTGTCACCTAGCCAGTGGTTGAGTTCCTCACCGTAACAGACTCATCATCTTCAATAACATCTATTACAGCTGGTGGCTTTTCTCTTAGACTTATTCTGCCCCAGAAAAACTGATACTGAAAACAAAAACAAAACAACCTCAAAACTTAATGCCAGATTGTCCTTAGCTAGGATGTGCCTAGCTGGAGTTCACATGGAGTTCTTCTTCAGCTTGTATATCTGAAGGTAGTCTCACATAGTTCACTTTATAGGCTATCCGTAATGAACCATTTGGAAGTGGGTCTTTCATTTAGTCATTCAACAAATGGTTATTCTTTTAAAAATTTAAGATGTATTTTAATTATGTCTTTCTATCTATGTGCAAATTGGTGCATGTGAATGCAGGTGTCAAATACCTCTGGAATTATAATTAAGCAATTAATAGTCATCCTACATGAATACTGGAGACCAAATACTCCTCTGTAAGAGCAGTAGGTACTCTTAACTGTGGAGGCATCTTTCTAGACCCAGGAAAACATTCTGGATTTCTTGCTTAGGACCAGATCCGATCTTGGGTTCATTAGCAACTTAAGGAACTAGATTCTAAGGTCAAAATATGGCCTGCATCTCCCTTTTAGCTTGCTTTCATCTCTATATTAATTAAAGAAAGAAATGATTATTGGTAGGACTGTGGCTCCCGCCGGTGCT